>JAVSCE010018194.1:0-40538 GCA_032199065.1 Smutsia gigantea | reverse complement strand
CCCTTTATCGCTCTGGCAGGGTGGGAACGAATAGGAGGCTGCTGATCTCAGTGAGAAGTGTTAAGTATGGCTACGCTTCCTCAGTCGCCAGCTAAGGCGTCTGAAACTCCCCAGGACTCCCAGCCTGCTGGGCTGAGTGTGCTGGGGCGATCCGGCTCCTCCGCTGGGCTCCTGTCTCTTTAAGATCACTGAGGAAAGCGCGCACTTTTTTTTTTCCTTCCCGGGAGCCGGCTGCAAGCACCCTGGCGCGTTCCCCACTCAGATCCTGCCCCTCTGTCTCTCCAACCTCCGCTGCACTGCGCAATGTGGGTCAGCGGTCCCCGTGCAGATCCCCGGGGCTGGCTACTTCACGGGGTGTGCTTCCACTCCCTCCCAGCTCTGAATCCTCTTCTCCCACCGGTGCGCTGGGGTGGGGGAGGGCTCAGGTCCCGCCGGGTCGCGGCTCCGTGTCTTACCCGCCTCTTGGGGTGCCGAGTCCTCTCGGGTGTAGCTGCACGCTGTGCGCTTTCCTGTGTATTCTCGTCTCTCTTTTAGAAATAGATGTATTTTCTGTATTTTCGTAGATAAATATAGTGTTGGGAGGAGATTTCTGCTGCCCTGCTCACACCGCCATCTTCCCGGAAGTCTACATTTTCTTATTTTAAAATCAATAAGAACTGAAATTCAAGCATGAGAGGTAACAAATGTGCTAATATTTGATACATGATACACTTGAGTTTGTGTTTTCCACTGGATTATAGTTTTAAAGTTACTTTTAATAATGAGATTCGATAGAATATTTTCAGAACCCCTTCAAACTTGAGCTTGAAAATGATCCATCTAGGCCAAACTTCTCATGCAGCACCTTTTGTGAGGCTCAAAATGGTGAAGTGAGCTGGTAGCCTCCTGGAGCTAGGCAGTGACAGAACTTGGCTAAAATGAAGTTTTTAAGTAAAAAAGTATGGGCTGTGGTTCCAGGATGGTGCCAGGAGCCAAGCCCTACTTAGAAATCTCTCTAAGTGGCCTAGGATACTGTTGGGCACATAGGCTATGCGATATCTATCTTCTGTAAGGGAAAGACCTTTTCTTAATGTTGGGGTACACCCAATCAAGGAGACCCTTTTAGGGTCAGAGAGTCATTTATGATAATGCCTAACATTTGTTTGGCTCTTTACATATTTACAAAGTGCTTTCACAGCACCTTACCTCATCTGATCCTTTCAAATACCTTTTCCACAGTCAGGGCAGTTGTTTCTATTTTATAGATGATGAAACTGAGGCTCAGGCTGTTGATTGGCCCAAGAACACAGGGCAAGTGAGTGATGGAACCAGGACCCACACCCACATTTTCTAACTCCACATTCAAATCTCTATTCCTAGTTATCACCTTGCTTGTTGAGTTTTTCATATACTTACTCTCTTTTTCCCATGCTGCCCGTCTCTGGCGGGATACCATTACCACGGTAGTCTATGGAGTTATGTTCCAGTCTGTTTACACAGACTACCCTGTGAATGGTGTCCTTACAAGGGACAAGGGGTAAATCTTCCCCACCCCCCAAGCAAGTCCTGCCGTCCTCATTGTCCCTGGCTTAATACAGGGTAAGGCTGAGGGCTCTAACGTAGTCAGCCCATATATGTAGTGGCAAGTATAGGAGTGAGCTAAGTTCTGATCTGAAGCCAAAAGTCCTAGATTTGAGAATCACCTTCATCATTAATAAACTGCGTGGCCTTGGATAAGTCCCATAGTCTTTCTGCACTTCAGTTTTCTCCTCAGTAAAAGATGGAGATGCTCTACCACCATTTATGGTTATGTTAATGTATGCCTCCAGCTCTCAGTCTCTAGACAGCATTGTTTACATGCTGTGTGTACCCCACCACCCTGCCAGCTTCTGGAGGACACAGGTGGTAGGAGCAGTGAGTGGAGAGGGACACAGGTTGGTGACGTTGGCTGATTTGCCCTCCAGGTAAATCACTCAGGAGTGCTCATTAAAGACCATGCCATTTCTTCCAGTATCTCATGATCACTATGGTTATTGACTTTGATTCTCTTCTTGGTGAAGACTGGACACAGCTGATTTGGTTCCTGGCATACAGTGTATATTTCTTTAATTGTGCGTTCATTTAATAGATATTTATTAACGATCTGCTATGGGGTACGTATATTCAAGGGCTGGGGGGTGATATAGCTCTGTGCAAAATGGATCAAGTCCTTGCCCTCATGCAGCTTACAGTCTTGTGGGGGAAGGAGGCCAGATAGACAAGAAGCAAACACAAAAGTATGTAGTATAACTTAAGGTAGTAAGAATTTATTTGATGACAATAAAGCAGGGTGAAGTGTTAGTGAGGGGCAAAGCTGTGTGTATATGTCTGATTGGTACGTGTGTGTGTGTGTGCCTATGTGTGACTGCGTGTGGAATCATTGGAAACTATATGGTTACCTTGAGGGCAGGGGCAGCTGAGTTTCTAGGCTTTTGGGGAATGTTTGCTTAATGTTAAATAATTATTCATGGAGATTGGGGCTACTCCCCCACATCTGTCCAGATGCCTCCAAGGAACTCTTGTCTTCCTCTGATTGTCCCACTGCTGCTTGTGCAGTAAGTCTACTCTCACTGCCCTGCTTTGGCCTGGCCTGTGACTGCCTCCTCGCCTGGCCAGTCCAGTCCCGCCTGCTCCGTGAAGCCCCCTCTCATTACTCCACTTTTTTCCTGCCCATTTATTTATTGCAGAACTCTATGAAGATGCAGGCAGTTGTCACTGCACCTATTTTACAGATTAGGAATTCAAGACTTAGAGAGGTTGCGTCAGACTTGCTAGCTGGAAGAGGATGTAGGACTAGTCCTCAGCCCGCTGTCATGCAGAAGACCCAGGACACGTGGGGAGCTTCCCTGTTGAGAGCAGGTTAGCCCTGAGTTGGATGAAGAAAGTTGGGACCTGAGGGCCTCACTCTGAGGCTGCCTACTCTAATGAGCTTTGCTACCATGGGCTCCTCTCATCTCCAAGTAGGAAGTTGCATGGCTCTCACTTTGGAACCGCTGCGTAGGTGACAGGTGTGAGTCCGAGCTCGAGCTTGAAATAAATGACCCTTTTGTGTTTGCATCAGAATCGGCTCCTTGGTGGTCTCTCGGGGACTCGCGACTACGGGCTCCTCTCACCTCCAAGTAGGAAGGTTGCATAATGAGAAACTCATAACGAGGCTTAGCAAGTCCTTGTTTTTTTTTCCAGAGTAGCTCTGAGCCTCTGCTTTGCTACTGGATTAGGCTGCTTGTGAAGGTTTCTAATTCGGGGTCTTAATTTTTGTAAAGAGTGAATTACAAGAAGTCAGAAGAATGATGCAAAGAGCATTTAATAATGCACATTCACAAAAGAAGTGGTGTAACTACATTAATTAGGCAAGTCTTGCGTAAAGATGCAATGTAATTATATATTTGAGACTGTTAATTAGGGAGCTACTTGGAAATTTCAGTGAATATTAAGGTAATTATATATAAATACTATAACCATTAAGACTGCACCCATAATGAAAGCAATAACTAATTACATAAATAACAGCATACTTAGGTTTTTACATTACCAACACCTAACAATGCTTCCTCTCTCCCACCTCCCTTCACCGTGCACATGACAAATCTTCCATTTTTAACTCAGATATTCTTGCAAATGGTTGAGAACAGTGACCTTTCCTTCCCCCCCACCCCCCGCCCCTCCCCGCTCTATTTTGACAAATCTGGGCCTGCTGTGGGAGCTTCCGGTGAATGGTCAGACATGCGGGATGTGAGGGCTGGTTGGCCTTGCCTGACTCTACCTAAGTGGTTGTGGACAGGAATAAACCAGGACCAAACCATTCAGTGGCTGGAGAAGGGCGAGGCAGCACCATGGAAAAGTCAAGGTGTGCATTGGGACAACTGGATTCAAGTCCCAGCCCTGCCCTTCATCAGGTGAACCACCTCAGAGAAGTCAGTGTCTCTGAGCCTCAGTTTCCTCATTAAGTTAAGTGGCAATAATAGCAATCTGTGCCTCCTAAGAACTATGACAGAGGGAAAATATAAGACTGTTAAATAGCATCCTGTGTAACTGGTGGAGGTTTGCCTCTGATGCCCCTGATCATTGACCTCTGTGCCTTTTACTCCTTTAGCATGCCCCCTTTGTCTTCAGGGCTCTCAGATACCCACCAAGCTGCCTAAACCACACTCGCAATGAATGCTTCTGTGAGAGCATCTGGAGCTCATTCACACTCAGGTGTGACTGACTGATCTTAGGGTGTTGGGAGGGCCTGGGAATGAGGGAGTATATTCATATTTTAACCGGGTGCAAAGTCTTCAGGTCCTGCCCAGTCAACAGGTAGCTGATGAGATGTTTGGGGAGGAGCATCTCTGGGTGCCCCTGCTGGCTCACCACGGACACATTTGCTGTATCATGTGGGAGGGGTCACGTAGAGTGATGGGTAGGAGCATGGATTGAGGAGTCTCCCTGACGTACCTGGGGTTAACATCTTGGCTTTCCCACTAGCAAGCTACTAAGCTCCTCTTATAAAAATACTGGCATTTATTGACCAATTACTATGTGGCAGGCACTGTTTTATGGCACTATTTTACATGCATTAATTAATCTTCACAACAGCCCCACAAGGTACTTGCTGTTATGGTCTTCGTCTTATAGGTGAGAAGAGTGAGGCACAGAGGTGTTAAGCAACTTGCCCTGGGTCACATATCTAGGAATCAGAGGTGGCTGGATTGAATCTCAGATCTTGGCTCGGCCACCTGAATTCTTTGGCCCTATGATATAGTTTTTCTCTTCAAATGCAAGATGGTGGCAATCATCACACCTGCCGCGTGGGGTGGTTGTATTACATCAGACAGTATGGGTAGTGCAGTTAGCTCAGTGCCAGCAAACTGTACATATTCTAAGCCAGCAAAGTTTTCCTTTTGCTTCAAATGTCAGCAAATGTTCATTTCTGTTTGACCCTTCTCTCGGCAAGTCAGAGCCTCGCCCATGCTCCCTGTTTCCCATTCTGTTTCATTATTTGCAGCTCAGTCATTTTCTCACCAGGTGGTCTTGTGGGGTGTGGATGTGAGGGGTGAGTCTGATTCCACCTGTTATACCAGATGAATCTTGACTGTTCAAAGAGGTCCAAAGGGAAGCCACATGCTTGATAACATTGCCTCCATGGCCCAAAGTGTGACTGGTATCATTTCTTCCAGTCACAGTCTGCCAATTATTTGGAAATCACACATAATTTTTTACTGGAAAAGTTTTAACAGTCATGTATTGACCAGATTTAGATATGAATTATTTTTAACTCTTAAGAAAGGCAAATCTTCTCCCTCTGGAGTGATCCGCAGCAGTAGTATTTGGTACATAGAGAGTTGCTCTTGAAAAGAAACATGAATGGTATGTCTGGAATAGGAAAAGGCTCTTCGTTTGAATCTTGGTAGCTCAGAGTGGAGCCTTTCTTAATTTGGCATGGGTTGGGGACCAGCCTGTGTCCATGCTCCCACCCACGTACCCTAACATTAGTCCAGTCAGTTGCCCGCCTTTCTGTTCACAGCTTGCAGATGGTCTTTTCATCCAAAGGAGAGGCATATTGAGAAAAACACTTACACAATTGCAGAGGAATGTTGTACCATCTACCTATATTGATCAACCTTCATTCACAAGTATAAATCAGTCCTTTATTCATAAGTATGATAGAAATTATATGATTTTTTGGACATATAGGTAAAAAATGTAAAGTACAAAGGAGAAGAGCTAACAAATAGAGCAAATCCCAGAGAAAACAGATAATTTAGAGAACAAAAGATGACTTAAATTATATGGAGCTGGTATCCTCAGAGGAATTCAAGATAATATTGTATTTGTAAAATAACTTCTGCTCTAAACAGAAACCAAAGAAAAGAAGTACGTTTTGGAATTTTAAAATGTGAATACTGAAATAAGCATTTCAATAAAAGTCCCAGAAGATAACTTTGATAAAATTTCATGGCTTATGGATCAAAAAGACAAGAAGATGTAAGGTACAAATAAAAATTTAAGAGACAGGAAAGATCAAACCAAGAGAAAGTGTCCCATCCAATAAAAATTCCAGAAAAAGACAACAGAAAGTGGAGAAATGGAAATAATCAAATTTCCCAAAATTCAGGAAACATAATCTTTTTTCTTTTTTATTTATTTATTTATTTTTAATAATTTATTTTGGATCATTAATCTACAATTACATGTGCAATATTATGATTATTAAACTACCCCCTTCATCAGGTCCCCCCCACCAACCCCATTACAGTCACTGTCCATCAGCGTAGTGAGATGCTATAGAATCACTACTTGTCTTCTCTGAGTTGTACAGCCCTCCCCGTGCCCCCCCAACATTACATCTGCAATCGTAATGCCCCTTTTTCCCTCTTATCCCTCCCTTCCCGCCCATTTTCCCCAGTCCCTTTCCCTTTGGTAACTATTAGTCCGTTCTTGGGTTCTGTGAGTCTGCTGCTGTTTTGTTCCTTCAGTTTTTTTCTTTGTTCTTATACTCCACATATGAGTGAAATCATTTGATACTTGTCTTTTTCGGCTTGGCTTATTTCACTGAGCATAATACCCTCTAGCTCCATCCATGTTGTTGCAAATGGTAGGATTTGTTTTCTTCTTATGGCTGAATAATATTCCAGTGTGTATATGTACCACATCTTCTTTATGATGGACACTTAGGTTGCTTCCATTTCTTGGCTATTCTAAATAGTGCTGCGATAAACATAGGGGTGCATCTGTCTTTTTCAAACTGGGCTGCTGTATTCTTAGGGCAAATTCCTAGGAGTGGGATTCCTGGGTCAAATGGTATTTCTATTTTGAGTTTTTTGAGGAACCTCCATACTGCTTTCCACAATGGTTGAACTAATTTGCATTCCCACCAGCAGTGTAGGAGGGTTCCCTTTTCTCCACATCCTCGCCAACATTTGTTGTTGTTTGTGTCTTGGATGTTGGCTATCCTCACTGGTGTGAGGTGATATCTCATTGTGGTTTTAATCTGCATTTCTCTGATGATTAACAATGTGGAGCATCTTTTCATGTGCCCGTTGGCCATCTGAATTTCTTCTTTAGAGAAGTGTCTATTCATGTCCTCTGCCCATTTCTTAATTGGACTATTTGCATTTTGTTTGTTAAGGTGCATGAGTTCTTTATATATTTTGGATGTCAACCCCTTATCGGATACGTCATTTATGAATATATTCTCCCATAATGTAGGATCTCTTTTTGTTCTACTGATGGTGTCCTTTGCTGTACAGAACATTTTCAGCTTGATATAGTCCCATTTGTTCTTTTTTGCTTTTGTTTCCCTTGCCCAGGGAGATATATGTTCATGAAGATGTTGCTCATGTTTATGTCCAAGAGATTTTTGCCTATGTTTTTTTCTAAGAGTTTTATAGTTTCATGACTTACATTCAGGTATTTGATCCACCTTGAGTTTACCTTTGTGTATGGGGTTAGACAGTAGTCCAGTTTATTTTTCTCACATGTAGCTGTCCAGTTTTTCCAACACCAGCTGCTGAAGAGGCTGTCATCTCCCCATTGTATATCCAAGGCTCCTTTATCAAATATTAATTGACTGTATATGTTTGGGTCAATGTTTGGATTTTCTATTCTGTTCCACTGGTCTGTGGGTCTGTTTTTGTGCCAATACCAAATTGTCTTGATTACTGTGGCTTTGTAGTAGAGCTTGAAGACAGGGAGTGTAATTCCCCCTGTTTTATTCCTCCTTCTCAGGATTGCTTTGGCTATTCGGGGTCTTTTGTGGTTCCATATGAATTTTAGAGTTATTTGTTCCAGTTCATTGAAGAAAGCTGTTGGTAGTTTGATAGGGATTGCGTTGAATCTGTAGATTGCTTTAGGTAGTATAGCCATTTTGACAATATTTATTCTTCCTAGCCAAGAGCATGGGATGCATTTCCATTTGTTAGTGTCCTCTTTAATTTCTCTTAGGAGTGTCTTGTAGTTTTCAGAGTACAGGTCTTTCACTTCCTTCGTTAGGTTTATTCCTAGGTATTTTATTCTTTTTGATGCAATTGTGAATGGAATTGTTTTTCTGATTTCTCTTTCTGTTAGTTCATCATTAGTGTATAGGAAAGCAACAGATTTCTGTGTGTTAATTTTGTATCCTGGAACTTTGCTGAATTCAGATATTAGTTCTAACAGTTTTAGAGTGGAGTCTTTAGGGTTTTTTATGTACAGTATCATGTCATCTGCAAATAGTGACAGTTTGACTTCTTTACCAGTCTGGATGCCTTGTATGTCTTTGTTTTATCTGATTGCCGTGGCTAGGACCTCCAGTACTGTGTTGAATAACAGTGGAGAGAGTGGGCATCCCTGTCTTGTTCCCGATCTTACATAAAAAGCTTTCAGCTTCTTGCTGTTAAGTATGATGTTAGCTGTGGGTTTGTCATATATGACCTTTATGATGTTGAGGTACTTGCCGTCTATACCCATTTTGTTGAGAGTTTTAATCAGGAATGGATGTTGAATTTTGTCAAATGCTTTTTCAGCATCTATGGAGATGATCATGTGGTTTTTGTTCTTCTTTTTGTTGATGTGGTGGATGATGTTGATGGATTTTCAAATGTTCTAGCATCCTTGCATCCCTGAGATGAATCCCACTTGATCATGGTGTATGATCCTCTTGATGTATTTTTGAATACGGTTTGCTAATATTTTGTTGAGTATTTTTGCATCTATGTTCATCAGGGATATTGGTCTGTAATTTTCTTTTTTGGTGAGGTCTTTGCCCGGTTTTGGTATTAGAGTGATGCTGGCTTCATAGAATGAGTTTGGAAGTATTCCCTCCTCTTCTATTTTTTGAAAAACTTTAATGAGAATGGGTGTTATTTCGTCTCTATATGTCTGGTGGAATTCAGAGGTGAATCCATCTGGTCCGGGGGTTTTGTTCTTGGGTAGTTTTTTTGATTATTGATTCAGTTTCGTTGCTGGTAATTGGTTTGTTTAGTTTTTGTTTCTTGCTTGGTCAGTCTTGGAAGGTTGTATTTTTCTAAGAAGTTGTCCATTTCTTCTATGTTTTCCAGCTTGTTAGCATATAGATTCTCATAATATTCTCTTATAATTCTTTGTATTTCTGTGGGGTCTGTTGTTATTTTTCCTTTCTCATTTCTGATTCTGTTTATGTTTGTAGATTCTCTTTTTCTCTTAATGAGTCTGGCTAGGGGTTTATCTATTTTGTTTATTTTTTCAAAGAACCAGCTCCTGGTTTCATTGATTTTTTCTATTGTTTTATTCTTCTCAATTTAATTTATTTCTTCTCTGATCTTTATTATGTCCCTCCTTCTGGTGACTTTGGGCCTCATTTGTTCTTCTTTTTCCAATTTCAGTAATTGTGTCTTTAGACTATTCATTTGGAAATGTTCTTCCTTCTTAAATAGGCCTGGATTGCAATATACTTTCCTCTTAGAACTGCCTTTGCTGCGTCTCACAGAAGTTGTGGCTTTGTGTTGTTGTTGTCATTAGTCTCCATGTAGTCTTTGATTTCTGTTTTGATTTGGTCGTTAACCCATTGATTAGTTAGGAGAGTGTTGTTAAGTCTCCATGTATTTGTGAGCCTTTTTGATTTCTTTCTAAAATTTATTTCTAGTTTTATACCTTTGTGATCTGAGAAGTTGGTTGGTAGGATTTCAATATTTTTGAAATTACTGAGGTTCTTTTTGTGGCCTAGTATGTGGTCTATTCTGGAAAATGTTCCATGTGCACTTGAGAAGAATGTGTATCCTGTTGTTTTGGGTGTAGGGTTCCGTACATGTCTGTTAGGTCCATCTGTCCTAGTGTGTTGTTCAGTGCCTCTGTGTCTTTACTTATTTTTGTCTGGTTGATCTGTCCTTTGGAGTGAGTGGTGTGTTGAAGTCTCCTAAAATGAATGCATTGCTGTCTATTTCCTCCTTTAATTCTGTTAGTATTTGTTTCACATATGCTGGCATTCCTGTGTTGGGTGCATATATGTTTATAATGGTTATATCATCTTGTTGGACTGACCCCTTTATCATTATGTAATGTCGTTCTTTATCTCTTGCTACTTTCTTTGTTTTGAAGTCTATTTTGTCTGATACAAGTTCTGCAACACCTGCTTTTTTCTCCTTGTTGTTTGCATGAAATATCTTTTTCCATCCCTTCACTTTTAGTCTGTGTATGTCTTTGGGTTTAAAGTGAGTCTCTTGAAGGCAGCATATAGATGTGTCTTGTTTTTTTTATCCATTCAGTGACTCTATGTCTTTTGACTGGTGCATTCAGTCCATTTACATTTAGGGTGATTATGGATAGGTATGTACTTATTGGCATTGCAGGCTTCAGATTTATGTTCACCAAAGGTTCAAGGTTAACTTCCCTACTATCTAAAGTCTAACAACTAACTTAGTATGCTATTACAAACACAATCTAAAGGTTTTTTTGTTGTTGTTGTTTGTTTGTTTCCTCCTTTTTCTTTCTTTTCCATTCTTTATATATTAAGTATCATATTCTGTACTGTTTGTCTATCCCTTGATTGATTTTGGGGATAGTTAATTAAATTTTGCATTTTCTTAGTAATTAGCTGTTGTATTTTCTTTACTGTGGTTTTATTACCTCTGGTGAAGGCTATTAATCTGTAGGAACACTTCCATCTATAGCAGGCCCTCCAAAATACACTGTAGAGATGGTTTGTGGGAGGCAAATTCTCTCAGCTTTTGCTTATCTGGGAATTGTTTATTCCCTCCTTCAAATTTAAATGATAATCTTGCTGGATAAAGTAATCTTGGTTCAAGGCCCTTCTGCTTCATTGCATTAAATACATCATGCCACTCCCTTCTGGCCTGTAAGATTTCTGCTGAGAAGTCTGATGATAGCCTGATGGGTTTTCCTTTGTATGTGATCCTATTTCTCTCTCTGGCTGCTTTTAATAGTCTGTCCTTATCCTTGATCTTTGCCATTTTAATTACTGTATGTCTTGCTGTTTTCTTCCTTGGGTCCCTTGTGTTGGGAGATCTGCGCACCTCCATGGCCTGAGAGACTATCTTCTTCCCCAGATTGGGGAAGTTTTCAGCAATCACCTCCTCAAAGATGCTTTCTATCCCTTTTTCTCTCTCTTCTTCCTCTGGTACCCTTATAATATGAATATTGTTCCGTTTGGATTGGTCACAGTTCTCTCAGTATTCTTTCATTCTTAGAGATCCTTTTTTCTCTCTGTGCCTCAGCTTCTTTATATTCCTCTTCTCTAGTTTCTGTTTCATTTATTGTCTCCTCCACCGTATCCAATCTGCTTTTAATACCATCCATTGTGTTCTTCAATGATTGGATCTCTGACCGGAATTCATTCCTGAGTTCTTGAATATCTTTCCATACCTCCATGAGCATGTTAATGATTTTTATTTTGAACTCCCTTTCAGGGAGAGTCATAAGGTCAATGTCATTTAAATCTTTCTCAGGAGTTGTGTTCATAATTTTACTCTAGACCAGGTTCCTTTGGTGTTTCATATTTGTGTATGGCACCCTCTAGTGCCCAGAAGCTCTACTCCCTGGAGCTGCTCAACCCCTGAAGCAATGAGGGGATTGTAGGGGAGTGGTATTTGTGCCTCCGGGGAGGAAAGGGTTGTTTGCTGGTTCCTGGCTGCTATGCCTGTCTCCACTGCCTGAAGCAGTGGGCTGAGCACACAGGTATAAGCCTCTGTGCTTTGCGTTTTTAGTTGCTGTAGACAGATCTTCACTCTGGCTGGCCTAATACCAGGGAAGGATTTCCAGGTTTGCAAGCCCCATGGGCCTGGCCAGAAGAAAGACGCACTAGTCTGCCTGTCACAGAAGGGGTTCTTGGAGCTGTGTAGGCAGCCAGGGAGCTGGAGCACCTGAAGATCATGAAAGCTCCCAACCTGCTGGGCAGAGTGTACCCAGACAATTTTGTCTGCCTGTCCTTTCTCCTGAGCAGTAAGCTCTTGAAAGAGCAATGGGAAAGAGGACGGCAACAAACTGCATACACCTGGAGACAAGAGTAGCCCTCACAGAAAAGGGTAATGTACTAAAGCTGTGGTCCTGCGGGATCCAAGCCCTTCCCCCACCCCAGCTCATGGGCAGGAGGAACAGGGACAGAGCAGCGAGGGAGTGGAGATGTGGGACTGCTGAATACCTAACTCTGGAGATCTGCTCTGGGAGCACAAACCTACATTTCATGGTGCTTGCATGATACTCTTGTAATTAGAGGTTGGAAAGCTAAGACAGGCAGAATTCCTGGAGAAACTAAGAATCCTTGCCCCTTTAGCAGCTCTCTTGCTAAGGGCTTCTTTGTTAGGAAGTCTCTCAGACTGCCTGCCTTTCTTTTGTCCCTGAGCAGCTGGGTATGGATCCCTGCTTTCACAAGCAGCTGGATTCTTAGTCTCTCCAGGAATTCTGCCTGTCTTAGCTTTCCAACCCTCTTAATTACAAGAGTATCATGCAAGCACCATGTAGCGTAGGTTTGTGCTCCCAGAGCAGATCTCCAGAGTTAGGTATTCAGCAGTCCCACATCTCCACTCCCTCGCTGCTCTGTCCCTGTTCCTCCTGCCCATGAGCTGGGGTGGGGGAAGGGCTTGGATCCCGCAGGACCACAGCTTTAGTACGTTACCCTTTTCTGTGAGGGCTACTCTTGTCTCCAGGTGTATGCAGTTTGTTGCCGTCCTCTTTCCCATTGCTCTTTCAAGAGTAGTTGATGTAGCTTTATTTTCATATTATATGAGGTTTTAGGAGGAAGCCTCTGTCTCACCTCTCACGCCGCCATCTTTAATCTCGAAAAACCTAATCTTTTTTCTATTACTCTGAAAGAACCATTAGAGTAAATGGATAAAATATACACATGCCTAGATATTTATTCATCAAATTTCAGAACAAGAGGATGAAGAGAAGATTGTGAAAGCTTTTGGAGGGAAAAACCAAATCACCAATCAAAGAAAAAGAATCATATTTCTATACAATCCTCATTAGCAGCCCTGGTTTCTAGAAAAGAATGGAGCAATACCTTCCAACTTCTAAGGGAAAATGACTTTGAACTTCAATTTCAATACCCAACCAAATTATCATTCAACTGTGAGGTCAAAGGATATTTTTCAGACAAGGAAGGATTCAGAAATTTTACTCGCATATTGCTTTTCCATATAAAACAAAACAAGACAAAACCAAACAAAAAACCTGAGCATGTAGTCCAACAAAATAAGGAAACAAGAAGGGGGAAAACCTAGGATCCAATACTCAGAGAGTATTAGAAAGAAATCCCATTCTCACAGCTGTTCAGCAGGCTGAAAATACAATCGGGCCAAGTTAAAAGAGGATGTCAGATGCTTCCAAGAACATTGTTTTTAAGGAAAAAGTGGATTTCATTCAGTAATTAGTATGACTGTGATCTCTCAATATCTTATAGATATGATTTTTAAAATGTGCACTTCCTTTTATTACAAAAAAAAAGAAAAATTTAGGAATTCATGAAAAACAGTAGCTGTATCAAAAATTATGGCCCAAATATGAAGTCAGCTAAAATACGGCTTTTGAGTAATACTGATTTTGAGTAATTCTATGAATTACTTTCTTATAACACTTAGCGTCTTTTAACACTCCTTATATTTTATCTTCTTGTTTTTTGTTTTTAATACCCCCTCTAGAATGTCTATTACATTCACTGTTGTATTTATGGCACCTTAAAGAGTGCTTAGTACATGGTAGGCACTTAATATTTGTTAAATAATTGAATGAGTTATGGAAATACAAATCTTTTTGATCCTGACTTTTAGTATATTTGTTTCAAGTTATATAGGTTTAGTGACAGAATGTCATCTACACTCCTTTGTGTTCAATAACACTGTTTTGGTTATCGTGAATAATATTTATATAAACAATGTTATAAATAATGTTTATTTTTTCAAGAATAAATTATTGTATTGAAGTACAATCTATAAACACAAATTGAAGGGTACAGCTTGATGAATATTATTATTCACATCAAGAAACAAGACACACAAGCATCCTAGAAATGTCCCAATTACTCTCATATTGATGAAATTATCAACCTTTTCTTTTACTTTCTTGAACATAATAATCATAGTTATTTCAAAGTTCTCGTCTGAAACTGAAATATTTGGATTTCCTTTGGGTCTTTTTTTTATAGACTTTACTTTTTAGAGCAATTTTAGGTTCATAGCAAATTGAATGGAAAATACAGAGAGTAGTTCCCTTATACCATTTCTCCCCACAATAACCACAGTCTTCTCTACCATCAGCATTTGGCACCACAGTGGTGCATTTGTTAATATTCAGTCAACCAACATTGACATGTCATTATCACCCAAAGTCCATAGTTTACATTAAGATTCATTTTTGTGGAACTTTATGGGTTCATTCTATGGTTTTTGACAAATGTATACTGACATGTATCCACCATTATAGTATCATACAGGAGAGTTTCACTGCCCATCTATTCATCCCTCCCTCCCTGCAAGACCTTGGCAATCACCGATCTTTTTACCGTCTCATAGTTTTGCCTTTTCCACAATATTATATAGTTGGAATCATACATTATGTAGCTTTTTCAGATTGGTTTCTCTCACCTAGTGATCTGCATTTAAGGTTCCTCCATGTCTTTTCATGTCTTGGTAGCTCATTTCTTTTTAGTGCTAAATAATATTCCATCATATAGATGCACCACAATTTCATCTATTCACCTACTGGAGGACATTTAGTTGCTTCCAGGTTTTGGCAATTATAAATAAAGCTGCTTTAAACATCAATGTGTAGGGTTTTGTGTGGATATAAATTTTCACCTCCTTTGGGTCAATACCAAGAAGCATGATTACTGGAGCATATTGTTCATTTTGTGAGAAACTGTCAAACTGTCTCCTAGAGTGACTGTACCATTTGCATTCCCACCAGCAGTGAATGAGAGTTCCTGTTGCTCTTCATCCCTGCCAGCGTTTGGTGTTGTTAGTATTTTAGATTTTAGCCATTCTAATAGGTATATACTGCTTTCTCCTTTGTTGTTTTAATTTGCATTTCTCTGATGATATTTGATGTGGAGCATCTTTTCATATGCTTATTTTCCATCTGTACATCTTCTTTGGTGAGGTGTCTATTAAGATCTTTGGCCCATTTTTAAATTGGATTGTTTGTTTTCTTATTGTTGACTTCTAAGAGTTCTTTGTATATTTTGGATAACTATCCTTTATCAGATATGTCTTTTGCAAATATTTTCTCCCAGTCTGTGGCTTATCTTCTCATTGTCTTGGTGGAACGGTTTTTATTGATATATTCATTTTTTGGTCATTTGGTCTTGCTTATTATTATGCCATGTAATTTTTGATTGAATTAGAGATGTTGCAAAATAAAAATTGTGCAAGTGATCTGAAGCTGTGGATGACGTTTTCTTCTGGATATGGCAGGCAGTACATGGAATCAAGGCTTGGATTAAGTTTATTTGAAGCTGGGCTTCAGTCTTGGTAAAGACTGGTCTGTTTTGGTTTGCCTTTACTTCAAGGGTATTGTCCTTCTAGGGAATGACTGGGATGTTTTCCAGGGCTACTTCATCTTAAGGGACCATAAACTCCAATTTAGATTTTTCTAGCTATGTGAGATTGCCTAGGATTTGCCTAGCCTCTCAAGAGTTAAGGCTGTCACTTTTTTTTCCTGTGTCTCTGATACTCTGTTGCTTGGCCTCTTATCTGCAGGTTTAAGAACTGGCAAATGCTTTGAGGCTAAAAAACTACATGGATAGCTGACTTTGTTCTGTACTTACATCTCTTTGATATCTTGGCGCTCCCAAATTCTCCTGTCTCGGCAGCTTTTCAGTGCCTTCAAGGCGTTTTTTTTTTCTCTTAATAAATGTTTTATTGTGGCATAATTTTAGATTTCCAGTAAAGTTGCTAAAATAGTATAGAATTTCCATATATATCTCACCCAGCTTCCCCTAATGTAACATCTTACATTACCGTAATATACTTGTCAAAACTGAGAAATCAACATTGGTATATTATTAACAAAATTTCAGACTTAATTCTGATTTCACCAATTTTTCTAATAATGTCCTTTTAAAAAATTAATCAACCCAATCTAGTCTATCACAATGCATTTAGCAAACACATTTTTTAAGTCCAACTATAGTTATTCTTGGCAGGAGAGTGGATCTGTGATAGGCTAACATAAGCATAACTAGAAGCACAACTCCTATTTATTGACTTTTAATTTTTTATAATTAACCTGTTGAAAGGCACAGAAGACTTAACATTGGATATTCATCATTATAAAAGTAACTAATAGAGCACTGGTAAAATATAACCAGTAAAACTCTGGGGATAGTCATGAGGTACGAGGTAGTATTAGAGTTAAAATTTCTCATTTTTAATAGAGGATAGCTTAGCTTACACCATGAAGTTCCTAAGTCATGACACAGAAGTATAAGAATCATGATGAAAAAATGTTAGAAAAACAAAAAATAGAATCGGTTATCTCTGAGTAAATGGAACAGAAAGTTGTGAATGTACAAGAATCTTCCTTTTCTTTTATCAAGCAGACATAGTTGGAATTTTTTTAACCATATGAAGTAGAATCTATGTGTATTGACATAGCATAATGGCTGTTACACAGTTTAAGTAGGAAAAAAATGGACTATGTTACATATAATTATGATACTCTTTACATGAAAACTGGACATGCACGCATATGTACATAGTATGATTTTACAAACATAAATATACTCTTGTGTGTCCTTAATTCTCAAGGAAGAACATGTCCAGGTTAGCCTGTTGGTCACAAGAGAAGGATGCAGACACATGGAACAGAGCCCACCTATAAACTTCTTTCAAGAAAATTTGGTTTGAAACTGAATTACCTGGTCTTCAGTTACTGGTAGTGGAAGTCAAGAATGACCAATATAGTCATTATAAATTTCTCATAACTAACAATAAATACAAAGAAAGGATTAATATCTTCAAGTGCTGAGTGACAGAAGGCATTAACCCAGATTTCATAGCCAAAAATAAAACCCCTAATATTTAAGATTCATGATGACACACAGACCTTTTCATATATAGAAAAACCAAGAGATTAATGCTCCAACACCTTCCCAGAATAAGTTAATAAAGTATGTACTTCAAAAAAAGAAGTCATCCCAGAAGGAAGGGGTTGGATGTAAAAAAGGTGGTGAAAAATGAAATTAGTGTTGGTAATAAGATTAATTATTGTAAAACCTTTTTTTCTCCTCCTGTTTTTCCTATTTAACAAGACAAGGTTATTGATTCTCAGGAGACATACAGTTCTTGCTTTGTTTTGGAGGAGATGAGAGACATTAAACAACTTTAGAATTAGGAAAATACATAGTCATATATGTATACTAAAACATATGGGTAATTGGGATAATAGAAATAAAAGTCTAGTTTTGAAAAATCAGCAGGAGAAAAGTAAAGGAGTAAAGAAAACCTTATCAATCCTGTAGTGGGTAGGAAATGGGAAAGAAACAAAGGAAAATGTGACTTAATCACAGGGCAAAGACCCTTAACGTATTCACGGGTTCTGGGGATAGATATGCATATCTTTGGGAAGCAGTTATTCAGCCTACCCCAGGACATAAATGCAAAGGCCCTGAGGTGAGAGCGTGATTGGCAAGAGAGCTCAAGGAGGTCAGTGTGGCTGGAGGGAGGGTGGGACAGCGAGGAGGGAGGGTGGGAGCAGCTCATAAAGGGCCTGCCTCACCTCTTTGTAGGGTCTAAGGGTGGGTTTTCATATTCTCAAAGTCACTGAAGATGAGAATGAAGTGGAGAGCTTGTCAAGATACACCTCTTTGGGCCAAAGAGATTCTGATTCAGTAGTTCAGAAGAAAAGTTCCAGAGGCTGATATTTTCTAAAGTATCCCAGATGATTTCAAGGATGTTTCCAGGGATTAAGCTATGGTCCATGACTACTTGTTCCTGATAAAAACAACACAAAGCGGGGTGATAATAAACACCCTCTGTCTACGTCTTCCACTTCGTCTTCATCTTCATTGTTGTTTTTGTTCGCTTGCCAGTGGTGGTTTGTGGAACGCTCATGTCCCCTAATTCTGGCCTTTGAGACACAGGGAGAAGTCTTCCAAAGGTGGTTCTACAGAAATCATCTTTGCTCTTAAAAACTATTTGGCTATGGCAGCCATCATCCTGTCATCTCGAGGATGATGCCAACACCAGGGATGGCAAAAAAGAGACATTAAAAGAACATGGGACTTGGTGTTATTAAGCTATTGAGTCCACCCATCCTGAGCTCACCCTGTCTTTGGATGTCCTGCTGTGAGAAACAATAAATTCCCATGTTATTTAGGGCAATTGAAGTTGGTATTTCTGCAGCTTCCAGCTGAAATATTCCTAACAGATGTAGCAAGAGCGGGCTATATCTCTTCTAAGCTGCGCCGCTGGTTCTGGGTAGAATAGAAAAGCTGTAGCTCCTTGCTTGTCTCTCTCCTCTCTGTAACAACAAATCCTAGCAGGTGAGCTTGTGAAAGGGGGAAAGGAGATAATGTCT
This sequence comes from Smutsia gigantea, assembly GCA_032199065.1. Taxonomy (NCBI): domain Eukaryota; kingdom Metazoa; phylum Chordata; class Mammalia; order Pholidota; family Manidae; genus Smutsia; species Smutsia gigantea. Next base: position 22,049 of record JAVSCE010018194.1, on the reverse strand, counting down.
CTAAAGCACTTAGTACAGTGTCTGGCACAGTAAGTGCTTAATAAGCACTCCTTGAATGGAATGAATGAGTGAATGGGTGATTGGTTTGTCGAAGGGAAGAAAGAAAACATAGCAGTAACACAGCCATCCACAGGTTTCATTCCTAGGCTCCTTTTCTGAGATCAGATTGAAAATTTCTTTGGCTTTCTTTGGCAACTTTCCTGGTGTACTCATTACTCTTTTCTAACACGTTTCCTAAGTTTTCGAAAGGCTGAATTTTTTTTTTAATTTATTTTTATTCACCAGATGCAGGTCTTGTGAATTTTTTCCCTCTTTTACCCCTAACCTTTTCCCTTACCCTGAGCCATTAATGACCACCAGGCGGCCCTGTAGGAGGGTATCACATGACCACTGGGATGGTTTTAGGCTATATGATACTTGGGTGCATTGTAAAGATGATGCTTATGTGACAAGCCTGCTTTCCCCACCCTGGCTTCCTCAGGTTTCTGGACACTTTGCCAGTGTACAATATTTGCACGTGGCATAACTCAGCCTGCAGTCAAGTGCTAAAGTTCATCAGACCCTAAAGAGGATCCTAAAGGAGGTATATTTGACAGGCTCCCCAGTTCATTCTCATGTTCATGATCCTAAAGTTCATCAGACCTTAAGGAGGACCCTAACTGGTCCTAAAGACAGAAGGGGCATCTCCCAGGGAATTCACTTCTTGCTTGAACTCAAATTGTAAAACCTGAAAATCTTCTCAAACCCAAAAGCACAGACCACATGGGCAACAAAACAGTATTATACTTAAGTATTTCAGAAACAGAATTGGAAAGCAGACCTCTGTCTCTATGTAAAATTGCTGAGGGTTAGTGGTACTACTGGACGGGGCAATGATGCTCAGACTTGCCAGGACATTGATCAAGTATGTGATAAAATATTATTAACATTTCTGTTCCCAGTGACAGAGAAATCCTGTCATGGGAAATATAAACATTTATGTTGATGATTGTTAGACTGTTTTCGTATTGAAGTCTGTGACTCTATACCCCACCTTTCCTCAAATCTTCGCCCAACTCCTGGCTGACCTCTGGGTGGTCTGAATTCTCTCCTAAGTCCACAGGTATTTGAGAACTTGGGAGGACTTGGGAGGTGTGTATTTAGACCCCAAGAAGAAGTTGTGGGATGGCATGTTGCTTCATTCTGCCTGACTAAACCTTCATCCTGAAGTCTGTTCCCATGCAGAAAGCTTGGGGATGGCATTACCACTCAGAAAGTTTTCCTTGTTTTCTCTCTCTTCTTTCCTCCCTCTCCCCACACCTTAACCCTCTCCCTCCACTCCTTCCCTAATGAAAGCCCTACATCTCTAGGGTCACATTTGGGTGGAAAACAAATTGGAGACCAGTCTTACAGCTTTGCTCTCAGAACTGACCTGTTCTTTCTTTCTGTCATGTGCATGTGCAGCTAGATGGTATTAGGATATTTTGATCTGGGTGCAGGCAGAGCATTCATTTTATCAGCAAAAGAACAGGTAAGAGTCCTGGTAAATAGGATGGATACTTCTGGGCAGATGTGGCTCTGTGTGTGTGTGAGAGAGAGACAGGGCGAGAGAGCACTGCCTTGGAGAGTTAGTAATCAGATTTCCCAAAAGTGGACACCTGGAAAATCCTGGGCCATATTGACTATTGCTTCTTAAGAATGACATAATGGAGCTGGAGAAGATCCAGGAAGGGACAGCTGAATTAATTAAAGAGTTGGAATGGTTTTTAAAAACACATTTCTTTTCAGATTATAAAAGTAATACGTATTCATTATAGGAAATTTGGAAAATGTTCAAGACAGAAAGAAAATAAACTTACGTATTATCCTATCACCCAGAGGTAATAGTGTTTAACATTTTTTATGTGTTCCTTTATGTCTTTTTTCTCTGTGCACAGACATACATATAACCCAATTTTGTATCCTATCTGATATGTTTCTTAGTCATTAAATATTTTTTGAAACATTTTCATCGCTGCATAATATAGCAATCTATGGGTTTACAAAATTATACTAGATTATTCCTATATTATTTAGATTTAGTTTATTTTTGGATTATATTTAATAAATTAATTGCACACCTACTTTTATAATGAACACTGCAATGAAATGTTTTCTATCAAATCTTCATGGGCAGCTCTGATCATTTTCATTAGAATACATTTTTAGAAGTAGAATTATGGGGCCAAAAGTTTTGAATATTTTAAAGGTTATTGCCAGCTTGCAGCAGAGACAGATGAAATGAATTTAGAAGTTGAGGACTTATCAGCATGAAAAGTTAAATGCCAAATGTTGACATGGATAAAGTCCATAAAGGCACATAGGGTTTCAACTGATCAAGGGCAGATTCGCTGACCAAATCCTGAAATACTGTAAATATGCAGCAATTTTTGGAATTCAGTGGGGGTAGCTTTGGAGCCACCAGGAAAAAAAGGTATAATTTGCCTGGTAGAGGAGGATCTGTGTAATTTGTCTTGAAAATACAGCCTCTGTAAGATGTTAGGTGGTTATGGGAATGAAAGGGTGTGCTGGTGGGTTTGTCATTTTGAGATAGTGTCGTCAAGTGCCTAGAACTGAGGTGACACAGTCAGGAAAAGGCCAGGAAAATGCATTCTGACTGTGTGGCCTGGTGCTGAGTGAGCAGAGGGACCGTGGGATCTCTGCAGCCTCGATACCTGCAAACTGTGACAAAGGGCTCTTCTAAACTGCCAGAAATGGGCTCTAGAGCTCTGAGGGTGAAAGCAGGCATTGACCTGTAGGAAAGACTCTTATTTTACTTTGGGAGGGGTTTGCTTCTGTGAATCTTCTTAGCCATGCAGATCAGATTCAAGAATCTACCCTATCTTCTTAGGGAGAAATGATTGAAATGCAGCTGTTGGCATGTTAAGCATTCTCTTTATTAACATCAAATATAAACCCAGGGTGGGGCTTGTGGCAGGACATTTGAGAGTTTTTTAAAATGGGAAGAGATTGGTGGTTTCTCTTGTGGGCTAGGAGACAGAGTTTTGAGGGTAAAGGCTGTGCAGGAAAGAAGCAAGAATCAGCTCCAAATTTGGTGAAACTGCTTCAGCATTGGACATGAACTTCCTTCCTTCCTCCCTCCTTCTTTCCTCTCTTGCTCTCTCTTCCTTTTTTCTCCCTTCTTTCCTTCCTTCTTTCTTTCTCCTCTCTTTCTCTCCCCTTCTCCCTCCCTCTCTCTAAGTCCGTCCCTCCCTCCCTCCTCTCTCTCCCCCTCCCTCCCTCGTCTCCCTCTCCCTCTCCCTCCCTCCGTCCCTCTCTCCCTTCCTCCCTCCCTCTCTCCCTCCCTCCCTCGTCTCCCTCTCCCTCTCCCTCTCCCCCCCTCCATCCCTCTCTCTCTCCCTCCCTCTCTCCCCACCCCTCCCTCCCTCCCTCTGGTGCAAGAAGACTTTTCAGTGTAATGAACGACCCGTGGAGGGATGAGCAAAACAAAATGAGCATAGACATGCTGACAATGAACTTAGGTTTTCTTCAAAATTCTCTACTGCTAATAAGAACACTACTTAAAAAATAAAATACTATAAAAGCTGCATAGTACAAATTACTAGTTGAAATATGCAAATGATGAAAGATTCAATATGTTCACTTTGAGTTGCTATAATCTCTAAATTTCCTTATTGGGGGAGGGGAGTGCTGGTGGTAAGAAGGGGGCTCTGGAGAGAGAGGGGTCAAAATGTTATGGGTATCAAGGGGAGGAAAGGTCTTTTTTCTAAAGAAATTAGATGACTAATCACAGAAACCAAAGGAAGCTCACCTTGCACCACAGGCTCTTTGACACTCCTCAATGGGGAAGAGGCTTCTGGAGTTCCCGGCTGAAAACAGATCCAGAAGGTGACTTGTTAGGAGTTTATGATTAACATTGTCTCTCTTGCCTGAAACCACCTACCTTAATGCCCATTCTTACCTCCACCATTTGGTGCCTCTGTCATGAGCAGAAAGCTCACCAGGGTGACTAAAGAGACAAGAACAACAGCAAGCTAACCCTGGGCTGGTCCTGCTACTCAGATGGGCATAGGCAAATGCAATTCTGGATTTCTGGAAGCTTCCATGTGAGATCAACATCCATGGCACTGATAAGGTGTGCAAAGTATGTACTGTTGGGTACTTATGCTGTCTAACTAAAATTCTGTCAATCAATTTCTATTTACTGTGCACCTTTAGGTTCAGGACCCCAGATTTTGTGTAAAAAAAAAACAATGTGAAATGAGAGGGTTTTCTCAGGTACTTATAAAATGATATGTTTGAGTTCCTAAAGTAAAGAATGTGCTCTTTGTTGTACCATAGAATCTACTTATTTTTTGTGTTATCTGTCTCCTTCTGGTAGAACATAAGTTCTTCAGGATAAAGGTGCTTGTCGTGTTATACCCAGAGTCTTGAGCAATGTGTGGCATGGAGATGATGTTCCGTATCTACTGAAAAAATGAACACTTTGCTATGCTTCTCCTATAGTGCTCATCCATTCATATACTGATAAAAATACACTTAAATCTCACTTAAAATGTGGCAGACACTGTTTCGGCCCTAAACATATGATAACTTATTTCATCAGTCCTCTGATGTAGGTGCTAGTATTCTCATCCTAATTTTGCAGGTGAGGAAACTGAGGCAAAGCAGAGGAAGTAACTTACCCAAGGTCACTCAGCCAGTAAGTGCTGAAACAGCAGCTCTAACCCAGGCCGTCTGCCTCCTGCATCCACCTCTGTACTCTACATTTTCCTTCTCTGTGTCTTGGGTCCAGGGTTTCTCGCCAGCTTTAAAGGTGCATTCTGTGGCTGTGAAGTAGAGGGAAGAGAGCAGACCAAGTCCCTTCTGATTCTCCCTTCTGAGGAGGTTGCTCTTGAAGTTTATTTCAGCCTCACTGAATTATTAGTGTCTCTCAGGGTTGAGCTGTTGTTTTGAGTCAGGCATAAAGACTAGCTTTCATTTTGTAGATAAAACAATAAGCAAAAAAAGAAAGTAAGCAATTTTTTGCAACATGTAGAAAATGGAGTCACCATAAGAAAGGGACAGTAATAAATGTTATGGGAATCCAGAGGGTGGTGGTGTTACTTCCATGTATGTTGGATTCAGTGATGGAACAGTGAGGTGGAAGGCATTCTGGGCAGAGGGAACAGCATAAGCACAGATGTGGATGGCCATCCCAGAAGATCTCCTTTTAGTTGACACTCAGGGTCCCTCACAGCCAGAATCCTTCCTCTCATGGGACAACAGATGTCCCACTGAGACCGGCTGTGTCTGCTTTTTCAGCCAGCTAAGGAGGCAGTCCAGTGCATTGGCTAAGAGACTCTCAGCTGTTGCTTCTATTTCTATCTCGGGCCTGTTGACAAACTGCCCTGAGCCTCAGTTTCTTTGCCTATAAAACAGAAGCTAATAGGACCTACCTCAGTTGCTTGTTGGAAGGGTCAAAAGTCATGTGTGTAAAGCTCTTAGTGTCATTTGGCACCATGACTATGCAATAACCTTGCTGCTGGTATCTGCGTGCTCATGGGTGAGGCCAGTAATAACTCCCTGCGCTTATGTGGGGCTCAGGAACTAGAATCTCTTCATGTGCCTGAATGCACTGAAACTCCACAATTGTGCTCCTGACCCGACCTGACCTGGGAAAATCACCTTGTTGCTTCCTTCCCCAGCAGGCATTTCAATTCTGCTGAATTACTTTGAACAAACAGTACGGGCAAATTGGTAGATAAAAGGGAGTCAGAAAGTTGTGGCTGAGGGGGCTGGAAGGAGAAGGCTGGGTAGGATGTACAGGTGGGTGTCATTTCCAGGAGCAGATGGCAGGGCCCGTTCTGGCCACTCCGACCCCGCCCGGGAGCGCAGCCTGCCCCTCAGGGGCCCAGCAACTGGGGTCACTGCTTGGAATCACCAGCTCTAAATAGAGACCCACAGACTACCACAGGCATGGGGCAATTGGTGGGTGCCCACAGTCTGAGATGCTCACTTCTCAGGGAGACTCATAAGTCATTGTCTGTGGGAAGCAAGTTTCATAGCATTTTGCAAAAATTATGCTCTGGAGTATATTTGCATAAATGAATGTATTGTATTTTTTTAGAAACCATGAAAGCTTTAATTACCTAAACTCTAATTAAGCTTGTCTCTTGCAGAAAACACAGGATATTAGCTTATTTTGTACTTGGCTCGACTTTTTTGTTTTCATATATTGGTGATCTCCTAAATAGCTCTCAGTTAAACTTGGTGGAAACACTTCAGAGATGTTTTTAATCCAACACATTTTTATTGAACACCTACTATGTGCCAGCATGGCTTAATACTTAAGAGCTGAGGCGAGCTGCCTGGGTCCATTCCTGGCTGTGCCACTTACTAGTTGTGTGACCCTGGACAAATTATTTAACTGCCTTCTGCCTCAGTTTTCCTATCTGCAAAATAGGTATTACAAAGGCACCTCTCTTGTAAGGTTGTTATGAGAATTAAATGAGATAACATGAGTTAAACATTTAGAACAGTGCACCCAGTAAATACTAGATTCAGATCAGCTGTTATTATGAACAGGACACGTGGCCAGTAGCTAGAGAGAGCGCTGTGCTGAATAATGCCACTGAATTCTTAGAGCTTGCAGTGTAGTGGAGAAGCCAGGCAGCTAGCCAGGAATCAGCAAGGAGTGATGTGTGGTATAGCAGGGGCAGACAAGGTGTTCTGGGAGGTATTATAGGCCTCTGCAGACACCCTGGATGTTTTGCTTTCCTATTTTGTTATCATAGGCTGATTTGTTTAGCATTGTAAGTCCTCAGGGTTGAAAGGAGCTTTCAAAGGTCACTTGTCCATTTCAGTTGCTCAGTTAAAACATCCCTCCTCCAACACCATGATCACGTCTGCCTCCTTCTGCTCTATTGCTGCCCCAGGAGCTGCTGTCCCATGTTCACTGACCCAACCGGGGATGGCCTGCTTCCAGGCACTCCCTCTATACTGACTCAGAGCCTGCCTGGAGCAGGTGCTCCCACCACTTGTCATTAAGACAAGTTGGCACCTCTGCCTGTGGTCACCAGGGATATTGTGGGCAGTAGGACAGGAGTGGGCAAAAAGCAGGGGCCAGCACCAGGGGCCCCCGCCAGTGCTTCTCAGCCCGTCCTCTGTGGGCCACCTGCCTTGAGATCACCTGGGGTAATGTGTGCAATGAACATTTCCTGGTCTCAGATCCACTGGGCTTCTGGAGGACACATACTTAAATAAACTTCCCAGGTGATTCTTAGGAGACCACCACCCAAAAGCTGAACCCCTGGGCCTGCTTGGAGCCCTTCTGGGCATAAACACCTTTTCCTGCTGGTTGCTGAGTGCTTCCCCTTCCTGGGTCTCCCTCCTGCTGGGTTTTCATTGCTCACAGCCCCTGGTGTAGTCCTGCTGGCTTCCGGGCCTTTCTAGATGCATTGGGAGGGGAAACGAAGGAAGGGGAGGTTGTCGGAATGACTGGCACTGGAGATGGGTTCTGTGGGTCACAGAATCATGCACTGTGGGAAGTGGAGAGCATCTTGGAGATAGGCTAGTGCAGTTTTTATTTTGTGGGTGAGACATCACACCTGGAGCAGTCAGGGGTGCAGGGGCTGGGTCAAGGCTAAAAGGCAGGCCTCTGGCTCCTTGTCCAAACACAGTGGCTTTCTCATGAGGGCCAACTCTGGTCTGACTTACTTAAGTTGTGGGGACTAAAGAAAGTGCTGTCACTGCCATCTGTTGGGCTTGAGCTTTGAATTATTTTGCCAACATCTGGAGGGGCTGCACCGAGTTTGGCCCCATTTGCAGATAAGAGCAAGTTAGGCCAGGGTTCAGGCTGGAGTCCAGAAACAACCCGGCTCTGGGTGCTGGTGACCTCCTCCTCCAGGGCTCGCAGGGCTGGTGCAGAGGGGCGCAGCCCAGCATGAGACACACCAGTGAGCCGCCCTGTGGTTGTGACTAATATCTGTGGTCATTCTTACTACTCATTCAGCCACACACATAAAGACACTCCCACCTTACAAAGACATACGCTCCAGGAAGCAGGAAGGAGAGGAACTTTTCTTCTGTGCTCTTTGCTCCTGATCTGATACTTTTATCAAAAAACAAAAACAAAACACACACACACACACACACACACACACATACACACACACACACACACACAGGCTTTCGTGGGTGTGTCTGCTTTAGGTCAGGCTTTGGTGGTGAATGGCAGTGAATGTCCTCTGCTGTGTGTCTGCATGCATGGTGCCCGTGTGTGTGTGTATATATGCGTGCACACACACACACACACACACACACGCTCGGGGCTGTGCATGTGTTGGAGACTGCACCAAAATGATTGACAGATGGTAAATTATTTTAAAAGCTTCTTTTCCCCTTTTGTGTATAACCTTCACCTTCGGCTTGTTGTATGCCAAGGTACCAGGCCTGGATCAGAGAGATACCAAGTTCAAGAACTGGAATCTGTACAAAGAGAGCTGTTTGTGCAGAGAAAGAGGGAGGAGAACAGCAAAAGGGACGGTGGACATGAGCCCCTAGACATTTGCTAAGGGTTCCAGCGCTCATTGGAATATGGCAGTGAGGGATTCACGCACTCTCCTCGGCAGAACATCATGAAGAGGTAAAGGAAATTTTGCACATTCTGCCCACAGCTTCCTGATGTCTTCACATTTCCAGCTGTAAGATAGGCCCAGGCATACTGAATCCCATGGAGATTTTAAAATCCTTTTCTAGATTGCATCTCTCAGGGTTAGACCTGAAGATGTCAGTTGGTCCAGCACCCTGTCTTCAAGCAAAGAAGACCCAAAAAACACCCAGGATAAGTAGCCTGAACCCTGCTTTTTAAGACTTCCAGGTGTGTAAGCAATTTAATTTCTGTTAGTGAGGGTGTGATCACTTGCAGGTGACAGAAACCCAGCTCAAACTTGCTTTGCTGTTAAAGGGGTTGGAGCGCGGCTCCTGTGCATGGGGGACACCAGGGCAGCCTGCATAACTGAAGGCAGAGCAGCTGGGGCCTCAGTCCCTCGACATTGCCTCTCCCTTTCTGGTGTCTGGGAAATTTCCTTGCCTCGGCTAGGTTTTGGCCCCTTGTTGTGGCCTAGCTTCCTCCATGTAGCTCAGAAGGTGGAGGCCCCACCTCACACAAGAAAGGCCGCAGTATGCTGTCCTTAGTTTTTAAATTAGAGTTAGCATAAGTGGATTCTTCCCTGCGGTGATGGAGATGATGTGTTATTATCTCCATGTTTAGGACCCAAGGGAGACCAGGGAATGGCACAATTCATACAATCGCAAGTATAGTAAAATCCCTTTAAAAGTTTACACTTAATAAAAGGATCAGTATTAATTGCACTCAAAAAATGTATATTTAAGTCACAAGTAAGTACTAGGCACTGTGTGTGGGCTGTGTATGGACTCCAGGACCGGTAGAATGGTTCCTAGCCTTTGGGAATCATGATATACTAGAGAGATTAAATAAGTAGTACTATAATGCCAGGTACTGTGTGGTCAACATCACAGGAAAGGTCCCAAGTCCACTGAAAGTTCAGAGGAAGGAGTGATTATATAAGTCCTATTAGAGGCTCATTGTGTGTACCAGAGGAATTTCATCTGGTAACCAGAAAGGGACCTGACTACAGTGGCTAAACAACTTTGAGGCTCATCTTATGAAGCTCCAGCAAAGTCATCTGGGATTCAGGCTTCTTGCCTTTTGCTCTGATACCCTTAGCATTGGTTTCCATCCTCAAGATCACCTGATGATTGCTAGAGTTCCAGCCATCTCATCTGCATTCCAGGAAGTGGGAGGAGGAAGGGGAGAAGGCAAAAGGACTCTCTCAGAGTACCCAGCAACTTTTGAGCAGTTTTTGTACATGTTTCATCTAGCACTTTCATTTTCATCTTCTTGACTGGAACACAGTTACATGCCTAACCCTAACCTCAAGGGAAGGATGAACAATACAGTCTTTTTGTCACCCAGAATAAAATCTGTCTTTTGTTACCAAGGAAGAAGGGAAGAATGAAGATCTGGGACTGATTGTCCATGTCTGCCAATCCCACATGTGTTGTAGGATACTGTGCTTTTATGTGATTATTTATTAGTATATGATTCAGTCATTTATCCATTTAAGAAAATTTAGTAAGCACTTTTTTATGTAGCAAGAGCTCTATACATGGTGACACAGATGCAGTGGAGGGCACAATTCTTTCCTCAAGTAGTGTATAGTTTATCAGGAGCAGGGAAGCAACACTGGAGGACAGTTTCTACAGCCAACCTCTTTGCTGTATCAATGGAATGAGAAGGGAGTTTGAGAGCAGAGATAAACCAGTTCATAATTTTATGGAGCAGAAATACTTATAATAGCCATGGCAGAGTGTGTTGCCCAGAGATGGCCGTGACAGTCTCTTCCATCTCACCTGCCCTGCTGCAGTATCGCCTTGCCACTCCTCCATCAGGAGGTGGAGTCTGACTCTTCTCCCTGTGAATTAAGTGGGCTTGTGATTGTGATTAGGAGACTGTGTTGACTGATAGAGTAGGCACAGGGGACGTGTGATTTCTGATTCTGCATTAAAGGCCATGCAACTTTCACCTTGCTCATTGTAACACTTGTGCTCGGAGCCCTGAGCTGCCCCATGAGCATCTGACTCCCCCGAGGCTACCATGCTACAAAGAAGCCAAGCCACATGGAGAGACCACATGCAAATGCTTTTGCCCAGTCTTTGAGTCATTCCAGCCCAGGCGCTAGACATGGGAGTGAACAAGCCTTCCTACCAGTCCAGCTTCCAGCTGTCAAGTTACCTCCAGCCTTTGAGTCTTCCTCGATGAGGTTCCAGACATCATGGAACAGAGATAAGCCACCATCTCTGCTATGCCTTGCTCAAAGTCTTGACCCACAAACATCACAGGCATAATATGTTTATTTCAAGATGCTTAGTTTTGGGGCAATTAGTTATACAGCAGTAATAACTGGAAAAATAGCTATTGCTTATATTTTACATACCATATAGTAGGCACTGTTCTAAATGCTTTAACTCATGTACTCTTTACAGTAACTCTATTAGGTAAATGCTATTGTTATCTCCCTTTACAGATGAAGAAACTGAGGCACAGATAAGTTAAGTAATTCACCTGAAGTCACACAGCTAGGTGTGATAGGTCTGGCCCCAGAGTCTGCATATTTTTCTGCTCCACTCAACTGTCATGCTGTAGGCGAACATGTGGTCAGGAGACCAATAAGATCACATACATAGTGGAATCCTGGTGGATGAAACTGGCTCCTAACATCCTCAGAGCCAGGTCATCACAGTGTTGGCCACATTTACCAGCAGCCTTACCTCGGGGACTGGCATCTTGTTCCTTGAAATTCTAGCCTCCAGAGATACAACTGCACTTCCTCAGTCGGCCAATTAATCTCTCTCTCACTCTTACTGTTGTTCACATACTACCTTTACATCATCATCCAACTTGTTAGGCTCCAACACCACTTTCTTTGTATCTCCTTGACCTTGATCAGTTAGGATTCAGTCCAGTTGTGAGTGGTTGAGAACCCTTATAGAGCAGCTAAATAAGGAAGAGGTTAATTTTTCTCACATAACAAGAAGTCTGGAGGTAATGAGAACATAATCCAGTGCTGGGCACCAACTCACGGATGTTAACAAGGACCAACTCCTCTGTCTTCCAGGTCTACCGTGATTAGGGATGACTTTTGTCTTCACGGTTGCAAGATGGCTGTGTCTCCAGCTGTTGTGTTTGTGTTCCAGGCAGAGGACATCTGGCAGAGAAGGTAGAAGTGAGAATGGCAAGATGCCAAATGCTTCCTTTTATATAGTCTTTGCCCTTTTATTGTGGGGGAGAAAGGACATTCATGGAGAGGACGTCTACAGCAGGGACTTCTATCTACGTCTCACTGGCCAGAACAGGTTCACACTGTCTCTACAGCCATGGAGGAAGCTGACATTTAGTATTTTGCTTTTTGGCTTCTATCATAGAGGAAATCAAAGCACAGGTGGGTCAAAATCTGGGTGTTTAGTGTGGAGCTCAGTAAGCTTCTTGGTAAAGGGTAAGATAGTAAACATTTTAGGCTTTGTGAGCCATACGGTCTCTGTTGCACCTGGTTGTCTCTACTTTTGATCATGAAAGCAACGACAGACAATATATAAATGAATGAGCGTGGCTGTGTTTCAATACAACTTTGTTTACCAAAACCAGCAAAGGGCTGGATTTGGCCCATGGGCCATAGTTGCCAACTCCTGGTTTAGTGATTCAATCTACAATATTTGCCAGTGGACCCAAGTATTTCACCCAAAATGTTATTCTCACAAATTAGGGTGTAGACATCCTTGAAAGACGAGAGTAGAGGATGGATCTCATAAAATAGTTTGGTGATCCCAGGGTCGACTGTGATGGCTGACAGCCTTGTGAAATCGCTCATTCCTTCTGTGTTACTCACTGCGTTGTCCCTCCCCAAACTGCAGGTCTGGTCAAAGAGGACCAGGGGGCACCCCAGCTGGGGAAGAGTAAATGGGTTGGATGGTCACATAGGAGTCATTGAGCATCGTAAATATCTGTTTCCATATATTCTTGAGATCTTTGGTACCCAGAGAATAAACTAACGCCAGATGTTTGGGGTGGGGGTTGGAGAAAGCTTCTCTAATTTTCCCAGCCTCACAAAATTTCACATTTGTATCTGGCTTCACCTTTGCTAGAGTAGAACCAGCACTGAGACAGTATGTGTTATATAATCTCACATCAAACCTTTGTGTTTATCATTAAAAATATGGCAACATCATTGCAGTTATAAACAGAGTTACCAAGGAAACCAGTTTATCATAATTAGCTATTTATTCCCTCGTCTTTCTCTCTCTCTCTCCCTTCCACCTGAGCTTTCTTTGGGCTGAAAGGTATGATAAGTTGTTATCAGCCTGGGCTCAGTGGCTAATTAGGTCCTAATATTGATTCAAAGAATTGCATTGCTCTTTTTCATAACCATGCTTCAGTGCTTACTACAAATAGACACAGTGATGGAACAATTGGTTTATTATATATGTTTTAAATAGTCATAATAGCTGTGCCCTATGGCAGTGGTATATCAAAACCCAACAGACAGAAGATAACTTTTGTTCTATAAAAGGCTTGCGGCCCTTTCTCTTGCATTAGTAAATGGCTGTGAAAGGAGTTGCTTCCTGGATAGGGTTTCCCAGTCCTGCAAGATTTTTTTTTATGTTTGTTGTCTGTTACAGTAGAGCACATTAACTAGATCCATATTTCCACATTGATGTCCTAGAGCAAAGGTTGGCAACCTTTTCCTGTAAAGGATCAGACAATAAATGTTTTAGGTTTTGTGGGCCAAATGCCCTCTGTTGCAATTACAGAACTCTGCCTATATAGTGGGAAAACAGCCATAGATGATATGTAATGAATAGACAAGGATGTGTTGCAATAAAACTTTATTTACATAAACAGGTGGCAGGACAGATTTGGCCCACTGGTCATGGTTTGCCAACACCTCCCTGGAGCCTTCATCGCTAACATAGGCAATGAACTTGCAGTTGGGCCTCTTAAAGTGGGAGCAACACTTTAAGAGCCAACAGGAGCCAATGTGCTCCTGCCCAGCTGTGCCCTGTGGGGGGTCCTGCTCCTCTGGGGGGGTCCCCCCTGTTGGTTTATCAATCTCTCATCAAAAGGAAGATTTCTCTTGGTGATCCTCCCCCAACCAATAGGCTGGGGATCAAGTGACCTGGGGTCAGTATTGACTTGGGTGCTTAACTGGATGCCTTTTTCTCATCTGTGATCTATTCTGTCTACCCTAGAGAGCTGTGAGAGTCAACGGAGACAATGAATAGGAAAGGGCTTTGTGGGCAGGAAGCCGTCAAACCATAGGACCACATGAGGTGTGGCTGTTAAGATGTTGCTGTAGAACAGAGATCACAGAGTTGCAGGAAGGGAGTGACCCTAGTTGGAGGTTTTAGCCCAACTATCATCTGGCCCTTGACCTTGCCCTGTGCCACCCTCTTGGGAAGCTCTTCCAGCCTGGTTTTAATTCCCCAGTGGCTGAGTTCATGACCTTCTAAGATAGCCCACTCCATCTAGAGACAGTTTTGGTTGTTAGAACTTTCTTGCTGATACTGAGCCTAAATCTTTCTTTCTAGATCTTCTACCCATTGGTCCTGGTTCTCTGCCTTAGCATTTCCCAGAACAAGATTAATCTCTTCTTTACTTGACAACTCTTTGCATATTTGAAGATAGAGATCATGGTCTCCAAGTCTTCTCACTGGGCTAAACATCACCAGTTCATTGGACTGTTTCTATATGACATGGTTCTGAATCTTTTCACTGTTCAGGTTACTTTCCTCTGCACAAGTTCCAGTTCCTCAACACTCCTCCTAATTGGTGTACTCACCACTGGACACAATATTCCATACATGTAATGACTAGTACAGTAGAGTAGGATCATTATCTCCTTTGTTCTAAATTTACTGCTCCTATTAATGTAGCCTAAAATTACATATGACTGTGACACAGTGTAGGAACTTCATGAGTTGCAGCTGACTAACACCTTTAAGTCTTTTTGACACATACTACTAAGTATGGCTACCCCGTCTTGCCCAGGGCAGAGTAAGGTTTACCTGGATTTCCAATAACATTTTTTTGGCTGGATTTGGCTCCTTTATATACAAGATCAAAGTCCTTTTAAATCATGATTACCTATCTCTTTCAATTTGGATTGTCTGTTTTAATGAGACTGTCCACTGTAATTTCAACCATATGTTTTCACCATGAGTTCTGCTATAGTCAAAGGTACAGCCTCTAAATCAGTGCTACTCAATTTTTACTGGTCTGTGATAAGGTCTAAGATAAGGAGCCTACTCCAGAATACAAATAAAAGCATTGCATCAAGGAAGTCTAAGCTGAACTAAACACTACTTAGCGACATTGTTGATTTGTAGTTTGCAGATTGGCAGCAGTCCTTAGACCACACTTTGACAAGTATGGCTCTAAATGGCACTCTGTGATCTTGATTGGAACCCTAGAAGCTGGTTTAAGGAGGGTAGAGGAGAAGAAAAAACATCTTCAAAAAGAATAACGAGGATCATGGTGATTAGGTGAAAATTATCCTTGAGATACTAAGTTAAGGTCCTAATGGAAAACCTCTTCAGTCTGGATTTCAGTGATTATTCTATGCATATTTGTTGATTTCTTAATCTGTGAGAGGCATTGTGGTAGGCATTGTGGGGGTTACAAATTTAAATAAAATGTGGGCTGAGCTGTGATTGGGGAGCCTTAAATGCAAACAAATAACAAATTGTGGCATAGCTTGCTAGTGGCTTCCTCCAATATCATTCTCCCCTTTCCCTTTAGTAACAGAATCCTGAATTTTTTTTTCTGTAGCAGTGACCTCAGATGAAAGACTACATATCCCAGCAACCCTTGCAGTTAGGCTTGGTCATGTGATTTCCAGCAATCATCTCGTATCATGAGGGGACCTTAATGATGGGAGTTTCACGCCATAGGGATGTTGGAACAGAACGATAGAAGGAGCCCGCATCTCTGGTGTCTTTGTGGAGCTTCCAGCCCTGTCTAAATGTGGGCTTCTTTTACATGAGAGAATAAATCCTTGTGTTCTAACTTCCAGTACATGGAGCTGAGCCTCGTTCAAAGTGATAGAGAATTTGATACTTGGAAGGTGGTTGCTCTAAGAAACAAGATTGTCAGTTTGGGTAGTCTGTTTTAATGAGAATGCTCGCTGTGATGTCAGCCACATGTCGTCACATGGCCTACCATGAGTTCTGTTGTTGAAGGTACAGCCTCTACATCAGTGTTTGGAGGCAAGGATGCCCTAGAGCCTTGCCCCCACGGGGCCATGCTCCGGCGAGTGAGGTGGAGTTGCCTGGAAGGGGGACAGCCCCTCAGGGAGAGGAGGGGGTGTCACAGAGAAATGGAGCCAAGCTTACAATCCTGCTAGAGGCCCGTGCAGCCAGGGATGCCGGGACACTGGGACATATTTTTCCATCAAACCCATTCTCAAGGCTGAACCTTCGCTGTGCCAGTGAGGTGGAATTGGATCCATGTAGACAGCTGATCTGGACGTTTTTGGCCTGGATTATTTGTTTGGCTATCTCCACTGATCAAATTAACTGGATAATTGCCAAATCTCTCCTCAGTTGTGCTCCCTTAGGCAGCTGGTGCGGCCAGCAGGATGGGGTGGGCCTCCAAGGACAAGCCAGATTAAAGAATTAGCACATGCTTGCTACCTGGTCGACCCAGGGAACCGGCCACTTAATCGGGGGTGAGAAATGAGGGTCTGGGTGGGCGTCGGCTCTCCTGGCTTCACAAACAAGAAGATGTAACAGGGATGCAGCCTGCATTTCCCCAGTAACCCTTCGGACCAGCAGATAAGACAGTGCCTAAATAGAATTAGAGAGCTGCTCTAATTCTGCGTCTACTCACTGTGGTGTATGTCCTATTTCTAAGGAATTGTGTGCGGGGAGATGAGTTTTTTAAGCTCTAGGTCCAAGAAAAGCATAAAGGAGGCTGTGAAAAGGGTAAGGACAGGGTCTTCTTTCTCTTACCCCTTCTGGTGCCATCGGGGTCCTGGGCTGTAGCTCAAACCAGCATGCTTTGGAGCTTCATTGTTCCTGACTGTTTTGCATGTGTCTGTTTCCCCCACCAGGATATGTCTTCTTTAAAAGTATCATTCTTTGTGGTCTCCTTAGTGCCTAATACAGTGTCTGGCACATAAGCAGTGCTAAAGGAGCTTGTTGGTCTCTTGTTTAATTCAGTAAGATTAACTGAGCTCTCATTATGTGTTCATATACTCTGGAGAGAACAAGGATGCTTCACCCTAATTCATGAGGAGCCCCCAGTTTCATGGGTCGACTAAGATCACAGTGCAGTAAAGGAAGAGAGAAGACTAGTTTTGAACAGAAGCACTTTGGGTGCATAGCATGAAGTTGGAGGCCGACGCACTCTTCCTGAGCCAGAGCCCCGAGAGGGCTGAGGAAACAAGGGAAGTATTATTAGTCCCATAAGAAAACAGGAGCAGAGAGATTAAATGACATGCTCAAGGTCATGCCACTAGCAAGAGTCAGAGCTAGGCCTGAACTCAGGTTTGCTGACTCCCTTTGCGTCTCTTGGCTGGTGCTCTCTCAGTTGATTACATCTTGGCCTTCAGAGAGGGGGACAGGGCAGAGCATTGGGTCCCCAAACAGGACAGAGATTTCAACTGGGGCCCTGCAGCATGAAGCAGTCTGCAGATGGGTGTGTTAGGTTCAGATGGCGTTTTGTTATTTTAAACCAAACCGATATTTGAAAATCAGGTTAGTGCATGTAAAGATTTAGATCGTTGGCTTCTCCTGCAAAACAACAGTTTGTTGGTGTCCAGTAGTGGCTGCCTGCCCTGAAATGGGGGCATGGGCTTCCCCGTTAGCTGTAGTATACACTTACCTTCTCCACTCCTGGCCTGACCTCTTCAGATTTTTAAATTTGTGAGCCTGGGGTCAAGGGACCAGAATGTTGAGCCCTCCCCCATCTCTTATCCCTTGGATGGTCCTAAGGAGCATATCATAGTATGCAGAGCAGTGGACGGGGAGGCAGAAGTCTTGGGCTGTCAGTCCAGCTTTGTGATTTTGGCAGATCACTATCCCTCTTCCTCACTGCAGATGAAATCCTACTGTGGGCTCTGCGTTGCTCCTGGTGTGTCTGACTAAAGGAGAGAGGCAGTGGAGGTGAAAACTCTTCTTGATCAAGAATAAAGGACAGGCAGGTGGTAGTGCTGAGTGACTGGTTGTGGTCTGCGAAGATGGGTGCTGCAGAGACTGGTGGGGACCTCCAGCTTGCCTTTAGATAGGGCACTGGGAAGTGGATGTCCTCAAGGCTCGGCCCAGGCCCTGGTCAGATCACCCAAATGTTTGCCTTCAGATCCATTGAGAAGCCAAGCCAGGTGGGGAGGTGGGTGCAGGTGGCTCCTGGAGGCCATTTATGCTAGAATCCTCGGTTCCTGTGCGTGTGGTCTGGCCCCAGGGCTGGGTACATCTGCACATGGCCCATCCTGGCAGGGAGAGCAGGCTGGGTGCCTGCCTGTCTGTTTGAGCTCTGTTGCTTGAGATCCACAGCAATCACCCTCAAACCATTTCTGTTGGACTCCCTCTCCCGGGAACTTCTGCTTTGTCATTTAAAATAATTTGGGAACTTCAGATTTAGCACAGTTTCAGAGCAGTTTATTTGGTCTGTAGGCGTTTTTGTTTTTAAAATTCATGACAAGTTCCTTGCAACATGTTTTATTATATTTTCACCACCTGTTCTACCTTGGGGGTGGTTTTAAAATCTGGGACTATCTATCTATCTGTCTTTCTGTTTTTTTTAAGTTTCCTTATTTGCCATTTATATGTGTCTTGAAAATATGCACACATGCACACACACAATGTGAATTTAAATACGGGTAATGATATGTGTATATATATATGCATACATACATATATAAAACCCTCACCCCTGTGGATTGACTGACTTTAAACTGTGGCTATAATGTGGAAGATGTATGTTTTGCCAGGCTAATTATGGAGTTTTAAATGATAAATTTGTAAAACAAATAAGTACTTGTAGAATGCTTTGCCAGTGTAAAGTGTTATCTCCCTGAACATTAATAGCAAAAATAATCACATTATTTAGTCCTCTAAGGAAAAAAAGACTTTGAAAGCTTTACATCTTCCAGCTTCCACTGAAGTGGAAAAGGAGATATGGTGTGCCCATTTTTACAGATGGTAAAATCAAGTCTCAACAAGGGTAGCTAGCGGGCCAGTGGTAGAAGTGAGGGTTCATTCCCAAACTCCTGACACCCATGTAATTAGGTTCAGTGTCTCTCTGTGTCAACCAGGACAAGGGGCTAAGTCATACTTATAAAACTATACTCTATTTCCCTTCTCAAAATATACAAGTACCATGCATTCAGGTTTATGATAGTCTCATTTGCACACCTGGATCCAACTGTGCCTGAAGCCTGAACTTTTAAGTTATGTGTAAGCCAATAAATTACCTTTGGGCTTCTATTTGAAGTTAAGGAAAAAACAACTCCCCCACCCAAAAAAAAACCTATGCTATCAAGGTTAAGCTTTTAACATGTTAAATTCAATATAAAAATATAAGGTGGGTATTATGTCCATTTTTGGATGAAACAAAAACCCAGATAGGCAACATGGAATCCCTGTTGCTCTTAAAACTAAGTCAACAGGTCTTACAAGACTCAAGAGAAGTCAAACTTCTTTTAGAAGAAATAACAAAGTGGTCTAGTGTATTTTCCATAGTATCATTGGAAAATATGTATTAGGGTCCCTGCCATGGTACTCTATCATGACCTTTTTGCTGAGACTTTCAAAAAGGATTTTGTTTGTGGAATTGAGACATTGACCCCTACTACCAAGGAAACTGACTTCCCGTGGGCAGTCAGATAGCCCTTTGTAGCTACAGGGAGATGATGTGTAATATTGCATAACTGGTAATATGGGAAACAAGTAGAGTAATGTGCATAAGTTACATAATTTATGCAAGTTGAATTTGCAGAGCAATTTCCGGGAACAAATATAAAGCCAGGATCTTGTACTGGTTAAGAACATGGACTCTGGTGTCATCTAAACATAACTAAACAAGTTATTTGACCTTTTTAAGCCAATACTGTGATTGATAGTGTGTGCTCAATAAATAAATGGTAGCTTGTATTATAAATTCCCCAAAATCTGATCAAATAAATCTGGGATCCACTGCATGCAAAAATCTTATCTTTAAGATTCCCCATGTTCATTAGCATGTCAAAGACTTAGAAGAGCCCATCAACAAAGAAAAATGACTGCTTTTATTTATCCCAGTGTTTTCAAAGTTAACTTAAACACAAAATACTTTTATTCTCTACTGTTTTCCTGCAGATCTGGGGGTTCCATGGAACACACTTTGAGAAACCCACTGTGCAGTGCATTCCCTGTAGCAATTGAGGGGGATTCATTAGGCTACCACTAGGGGGTGTGCCAGCCAAGTTTTCTGATTCTCAGTCAGAAAAGAGGGTTTGCTCTCAGCTTCTGAAGAATAGAGCTTTTGAAGGCTTCACTGGGGAGGGAGGAAGGCTGTAATGACCTTGGTTTAGAGGAGCAAGGGAAGTAAGAAGTGGTCACACCATGTGGGAAGATGCAAGGACTTTCCCTGCCCTTCGTTTAAGATAAGCAAATGACTGACCTTTCGATAATGAATTAGTGGAGAGAGACCTCAGAATGGCTGAAATTGGAGGCGTGACTTGGAGGCCAGGCCAGGGCAGGGGTGGGGACAGTAAAGGCAGCCCCACAGCAGAGCACCGGAGGCTCCCGGGAGAGGGAATGTCAAAAAAAGATGAACACTTTCCTGGATATTGGTTTCCATGTCTAATAGAAATATATATATAATTTTCATATTAGACATCAAATATATATGTCATAAATGTATATTTGGCATTAAAGTTTTCCCTTAACCTTGTTCCAAGTTTGTTTGTGTGTAAGCAAATTAGGTTGGTGGACTTAGAGATGGACACGGAACATCAGAGTAAAGAATAAAAACATTCAGAGCAGAGAATTTGGGAAGTGCAGAAAAGCAAAAATGAATTACTTGCAACACACACCCCTCCCAGTAACATTTTGAAGTTTGTGGGGAGTTGTGTAAGATATATTTGAGGGAGCACATATTGGTCAGGATTCTTTTGGTTACAAATTACCAAAATCCAATTCAAATGGCATAGGTAAAAAGGAGGCTTTATTATAAGGATCTGAGCTTGTCTGTCTCCTGGACTCAAAGGCAGGAACGCAGCCAGGCCTGTGGAACAACAAGAGTGGTAGGGACTCACGTGCTGTCAAGACACTTTCTCTGACTCATGTTCTTTCCTGTGAATCTGCCTCCTCCTTCGTCTTCTCTCTGTAGATTGGCTGCTGGGGTCCGTGACCCACAGGGCAGGACATGGGGCCACTTCTGCAATTCCTGCCACTCTGTCCCATCATTTCTGTGGCTGGAAAGAGACAGATCCCCTCAATTCCAATTCCAGAATTACTGTGGGAGGAGAGGATTGTTCCGGTTGGGGTCAGATGTCCACCCTGGACCAGTCAGCTATGGCCAGAGGCCAGCCTACTGTGAATAATGTCACCTCTGCAGCAACTGTATGTGTGCGTGCATGCGTGCATGCATATGTGTGGGTATAACGTTCCCAGAAAGGCTGGTGCTGGGGAGGAGTGAAGGGAATACTGGTAGACAAAGCAATATCTAGGAGTGTGTGTATTTTCTATATTTATATAGCTGAGATTAAGCAGCATATAAATGTATCCTGTTTTTAATCAAACTTTATGTCATCAGCATGTCCTCAGTCTTCAAAATCTTTGTAAACAGCATTTTAAATTATTGCATTGTATTCGGTTATTTGGGTTTACTCAACAAATTTCTAATTGTTAGATATTTAGATGGTTTCCTTTAAGAAACTTTTTTGGCTACATTAGTAATGCCACGATGGAAGGAAACTTCCCTGACTGCAGGCGAGGATTAGGTGCATTATTAAGAATATAAATAAGATTTGGTCCCATAGTCGCCCACCCCATTTCACAGTTAATACAAACCATTCTGAATCTCACCGCCTGCTTGGCTTCACTTGTCCCTTCCACCCTTGCCCAAGGTCAAAAAATGGCATTGAGAGTTGACGGTCGAGCAACATGGAAGAGAGTGGGTACAAGTTGGTGCGGTCGTCTCTGGGGCCTCAGGTCTTCCTTGTCCCTGCCTGTTTTCCTTCTGGAAACAGGCCTAGGTAAAGTGAGTCATCTGTGAATAAACCCTTCCACCTAGGAACTGAGGAGGTCAACATCCCCAGAGGCAGACATCTCAGGAAGTAGGCTCCATTCAGATCAGGATGGGTGTGTTACTGCGGGAGAATCCAGGAAGGGAGACAGGGCATTTACGCAAAGGCTGGCTCCTCCTTCTGGGAGGAATTCACAGCCACCTGCTGTGGGTACCAGCCTCTAACCTGCCACATTCTCCTCTGGGAAGGGCAGTCTTGGAATGTGGTGGTTTTCAACATCCT
>JAVSCE010018193.1:0-31644 GCA_032199065.1 Smutsia gigantea | reverse complement strand
AAACCTTGTTTTGCCTTCTGATATCAGGTGATAATTATTTTTGTAAATAATACAGAGTGAGGAGGACAGAACTTACTTTTTCTTAGTTTTAAACTGGAGGAAAAGAATTACCGTATGAGCTAAAGAGTGACCTTGTCATATAGGGGGAATGAATTGACTTCTGAAAATAGGCAGCTTTTGCGAACTGAGTTATATCAGACGCTAGTCGGATGGACGCATGTAGGCCTCTGTCGTTCTTCTTTAGTGAGTGGCAGGCATATCACATCTTGCCAGAGTGAACAATGCTTCCTTTCCAGTAATTTACTAATCCTAAAGAAGGGAGTACAAATGTCAAAGCAGCCCCTGGTTTGCAAGCTTTCAAGATGATTAAGAAATGGAAGTTTTTAAAATGCAAAATATTAACATTTCAGTCTCTTGACTTGTCAAGAACAAAAAGATAGTAAAATCATTGAAAATGTTTCTTAGATGAGTTTTTTTAATGATTATAAACTTTTCAGTTTGTAGTTTCTATAGAAAATGTGGACAGAACTTTTAAATGGAAATCAGATATATGAAAGATTCCACCGAAAGTTGAATAAGCGGCACCTATGAGGCTGTAAAGGAATTACAATTTCATTAATTATCTCAGAGTGTTAGTATAGGTCGGGAGGGGCTATGAAGAGGCCCAAAACAATCCATCCAGGGCCTCCTCATAGTCTCTGTGAACATGAACCATTCTGTATGGATTTCCCTGTAATTTTATAGCTCAGTCAGGGAGGAAACCTGAATATTATGGAGTATTTATTCTAACAAGACTATCAAAACCTATTATCACTTTCACAGTTTTGGTGGTGGCAGTTAATTTGGCATATGAGACAGGGCTGAATTCTATACTGGGGAGGAAACAAAAGCTACATAGAATAGAATGACCTGCTATTCAGTATTAACAAAAGCACCATAGAAAAGAATGAGAATGAATCCAGTATTGCAGAAACCAAAATGATGTTGGTAGAACCCTGTAAGTGTATAGAACACTTCAGGATAATTACAGTATACCTAGAATTATCATTTTATCTGTATTTTTACAGACCGAGAATCAAAAGTATTAATTGCTTTCATTCACTGAGCACTGAGTAGGTACTTACATCTCAGCACATGTTATATATGAGGAAAGAATGAGAGGCCTTGGTGTGTTAGGCCGCTTGTCCAAGATCATACAGGCACTGAAGGGCAGAGCCAGGGTTCAAGCCCATATCCCCCCAATCCTTAGCCATTCTGCTCTCTGCCTCCTCCAGCCAAGCTCACTCACTGAAATAAGCCCAGGAGTTCTTAGAAATTTAGGAATAAGTACTGGCTTTTCAGCCTAGGTTTAAATTTAATCTTAGCTGTCATATTTTGAATTTTAAAGACTCAACAGATGTAGGACAATCCTAACAAGGGCTCTCGGGAAGGGGAGATTGTGACCAAGAAGTTCATATAAGAAGAGCCAAATTATCCACATAATTAATGAAGTCAACACTGTATCTTACTTTGACAAGTTGGACAAGCCTTTGGTTGAAAGGGAGGAAAAAAGAAGTAACCGATACTTCAGAAAAAAATTATTTAGAAATCACTTAGTCTTCCTCATTCGAGCAGTTACGGATTGCTAAGGAAGAAGAGGATGCTTAGATTTTGAATGGTGTATTCCTTCAGAAGTATCTGCAAATGTCCATTTGATTTGCACTGTCCTTTGAAGGACTCTTATTTCTGTTTAAAACAAAACTTGGTATAAAGTCCCTTAATTCCTTAAAAGCCAAGTTCACCAAATTATGTAGAACAAGTCAGTGAACTTTTTTTTTAATGGTACTTGGTAAAACAAATAGTGAAGGGCAACTTCCCTATGAAGACTTTGAAAAAGAAAAGAAAGTTGAAATTGTTCTACCTTAAGAAGAAACGTGTACTGTCTGGTGTGTGTACTGTGTGGTGCGTGATAATCCACCCTTTCACGCTCAGATGATAACTTTGGGGTCCAATATGATAAATCAAAAAACCCAAGTTTATCTGTGAGTGAAGAGTTTTGCAATATGGATCGATAAAATTACTGGAGTAAGATGTGTAGTAGGAGTGTTGTTTCCCCAGCCCCCTTTTTCTAATTTAGGAAAGCCCTTTCTAACTTAGAAATCTAGGTAGGATTTCTAGTTAATATAAGAGGGTCCCAAATGACTAATGCTGCAAAAAGGGGGAAAAAAAGGTAGCCAAGGAAAAAAAGATTCATGAAAGAAACACACCCACCCTTCCCCCAGCCCTATTCCTGGCCATAAAAAAGGTCTCTGGGGGACCAGGAGGTACAGGACCATAGAGGGGTGAATGTAGTGTATGCCGTGGTCCCCACTAGGAAGGGGATTCTTCATCCAAGGTCAGTAAGTAATGGAAGACACCTTCCCAGGCCGAGTTTGCCTTAGTAACAGAAGGGTCGATGGTATGGCCCACTTTCCAAAGTTCTTACAGACAGAAATGTAAATCTCAAGCTAAGTTTCTAAGTGACTGTAGAGGGGAAACTTAAGTATGGTTAAGTATTACAAAATGGAGGAAAAAAGGTAAAAACAGCTCTAATTCCACTCCAAGGAGAAAAATCTCCTTTAACACTTTGGGTATCTCCTGCCAACTTTTTTTTTTCAACATAATTGAGGATATATGTATATATGTTTATATTCTTCACAGAACACCAAGGCATTTTCCCATATCATGTAAAAGTATTTAAGTATGATTTTAAATAGGACCATTATATTTGATAATAATGTGCCTTAGTTCCCCATGCTGTATATTCCCCTATTGTTTAAATGCTGAGGTTTTTCATTTGTTTTTTGCAATACTGAGTTCCAGTGAGCACCTGTGTAATAAGTAGAGAATGTGTCTTCTCAGACTGATATAATCTGGTGCCTAGTGCAGTTCCTCATTCATACACAGAGTAGAAGGGTCCTCTTTTCTGGCAGTCCATATTTAGTCAAGTACACTGTGACCTCCTTAGCCAAATTGATACCTCTCTAACTTTTTTCCCCATTTCTTCTTAAATGTACATCTTCATTTAAAGTACTTCTCTTTCAATGCACTTAAGTAAGTCAATTATTTCTAGAGTGACAAAGGTATAATCCTGCATTGTTGTCTTTACTCATTTATTTATTGGGGTGGTTTGATGACCAGCCTAAATACTGCTTTGTCAGATTACTTTCCAAGCATATCCTTCAAAGGATGATCAAATGCTTCATACATCAAGACAATATCTAAACCTCTAGTAACACATCAAATTATTTAAAAGCAGTTGAAGTGTACTGAGTAATATCATTTGTGGTACCATATCACTTTTTAAGATGTGATGAGCCCAAGGTCAGTAATTTGGTTTCTATGTCTCTTCACTCTCGCCTGTCTGATGTGGGGCAGTGGGGCAGGTTGTGTTGGGATGCGAGGATCAGAGATCATGGGTGGAAAATCATTCTTTTGATATCCTATGTGAGTTGGAATAAGTACACCTTGTTAAATTCACACCAGCATGACTTGGATGATGTCTACATTTAAAAAAATCAATCTGGTATTTTTTTTACATCTGTGACTCTGTTAGTCACTGTGCAAATGAAACAGAAATTCCATCTGCTTTATGCAGTATTATCTTGTTAAGAGCTACCTACATGAATGCATTTTCTTGATAACTGAAGCTTATCCTTTAAAATGCAAATCATTTATATCCTTTTTTTTTACTGTGAGAATTGTTGCTGGAAATCTGTACTGCACATTTTCCTACCTTATTAGTATGCAAAATATAATGTAGCATTTTTTGGTGGCTTCTGAATCTGTGTTGTGCTGGACAGTCAGGGATATTCCCTGACAGGTGATAATTCAGAATATTTAACAAAGAGTTTGGCACTGTTGAATAAAATAAAAATAATAAGGTAATTGTTAATAAAGGTAGTCAAAAAGTGTTGAATATTTACTTTTTTATTTTCTGCTTTGGATGTACTCTGGACCCCAGAAACTAAAATTCACTAGAATTCCATGAAAAATGAAGAATAAATCCTTTTGGAGGCCTCCTTTGGGAAAAGACATACACACTTTGTGGCACTTGCTTACCCAGCCTGTGCTGATTTTCTGTCCTAGAAGATTCTAGGGTCAGTGTCAAGTAAGGTAAGTGACCTTTGAACAGGGGAAGTGTTGCCTTATTGTACATGGCCTCTGCCCTCACATTGCTTAGATCCTCGTATAAAAAACATGCACGAAACATTTTTGCAATCAGAGCAGCACAGAGCAAATGTGTAATTGCACAGTGCAGTTCATGATAGCAACACGGCAAGGTGCTCAGTAATTTTAGGAGGGCAGCCAGTCCCTGGTCATGGCAGTAGAACAGCAAGCTGCTTAGAAGTGGTTCTTCTCATCTGGATGTTGCAGCCCCTGCCTCCTCCTCTGAATGCTCTTGTCTCCAAAGCGGATAGCACCCATCTACAGAGGTAAAAATAGTCACAAGATAGGTACATTAGCAGACTTGGTGTCAGGCCAAACAGTCCCAGGTTTTGTTTTCACTTGTTTTCGCTACTTCCATAGTTTGGAGATCATTCAGCTGCCATTCCAACGACCACATACCTACCCCTCATGATGCTGAGAACAAATAGGCTTACAGTGGCAATGGTGACAGTAACTCACTCAACTGGAAGACTTACGCATCACAGTTCCCTGGGTCTCCTATATATATGCTTGCTTCATCATACCAAAAATGTTTCAAAGTCCATTCTGGGAAGGGAAATAACTTGGTTGTCAGGACAAAGTGGATATTTATTCTCCTAAAGAGTTATTAGAAAAACAGCCTATCCATCTGGTTCAGGAACTGCATGGGGTCCCTAGGGACAGATGGACACTCTTTGTTTTTAGTTGGGGGAATCCATTTAGGTTTGAGTTAGCTCACAGGTCCTAACAGGTCTTCACATAAGCTTTTCCGTA
Source organism: Smutsia gigantea (assembly GCA_032199065.1). Lineage (NCBI taxonomy): Eukaryota > Metazoa > Chordata > Mammalia > Pholidota > Manidae > Smutsia > Smutsia gigantea. The sequence continues at coordinate 26,703 of JAVSCE010018193.1, read as the reverse complement.
TCCCTGCTCAGTTTTTTAAAAATATGACATTAAGTCTAGGGAACTACTTGAGTTGTTGACTGTCATTTTCTACTTAACCGTTTGGCTTAGGTGTGACTTATATTTTCAAAGCTGCTTTTAAGATGCTTCCTAATGATAGGAAGTTTGTATGCTCTTGAATGCTTCTCTATAAACAACTCAGAGAGCTCTGCTGTGCACAGGGTCATGCATTTTAATAGAGGGGAATAGTAGTGTAGAGATCTAAAATAGCAGATTACAAAAAAAAAATTTGACATATTGAGTGCTTTAAATGGTTTGGCAGGAAGTTCACGGTGGCTGGGACCCTAAGGCCTCCCACAGTGTGTGGCCTGAACTTGACATTTTATAAAGACAAACTTTGCAGAGCAGAGTAACAAATAATCATGCTTAATAAGAATGAGGTAACTTTTACCTCTTCGTGATGCTAGCCGAGACCAAGGAAGAAGCAACCAGGAAGACATCTTGCATCCAGCCTGATCCAAAATACAGGAGTCAAAGTGTCTCTCCTCGGCTCCAGACCTCACAGTGAAGGGTGGTTCCCTCGTGCTCTCTCAGACACCTTGTTTTTGCTTCGGGATGGGTTATGATTCTTAACTTTTCAGATACAGTATTGCAACGCCTGGAGCGTGTGTGCCGCCAGGACTTGCTTCCCTCCGACGCCCACACAGAGGTACTCCTTTCGGTGTGACACACCACCTGGGCCTCACACCTGTTGGGCTGTTTACCAGACTTGGGCAGATTCCCTGGCACTGTCGGTTGACAGTCCATCACGTGTCTGCCAGACTCCCCTACACGAGTCAGTGTTTCAGCCCTGAAGAGAAAGGCAACTTCCAGAGACAGTACAGCCCCCGGGGCTCTAACGCAGTCGGTGGCAGTGCGCATCAGCTGAGCTGCAGAACCCCCTTTATTTTTCTAAAATTCTTATTTACTAGAGTCTCTTTTAGGCTTAACGTACCTTCTTTCAGAGTGGCGCTGGCAAGCTGGCTCATTCCTTTTTAAACATTGAGGTATAATTTACATACAGTGAAATGTACAAATGTTATGCATACAGGTCTGTGAGTTTTGAGAAATGATAAACGCAAGCCAGTGTGTAACCCACACCCCAATCAATCTGTGGAACATTTCCATCAGCCCAGAAGGTTCCCTGGTAACCCCTTGCCCAGCAGTAGCCACTATTCTGATTGTTGCAGTAAGCCTATTTAAATGCTCATGCAAAATGATAAGTGCGTTTGGCCCCAGATAACTGAGGTTGGGGTCATTGATTGTTATTATAGTGTGTAGTCCTGTTCTTCCTGCCACAAATTCTGGCTCAGGATTGTGGATTTTAGTGGGTTTTAGGGAGATGGGGAGTTTTTTCTTTCTGTGTAAAATAATTTTTCCCCTTCATTTGTACTATTTGGGTGTTTTTAATTCTAATGATAGACCTCCTTCAGTTCTATGAACTGCTGACCAGTACTTAAAAATTATAGTCTCCTTAAAAAACTAACATCATAAAACAAAACATGGAATATACATACAGTGGACTGTTATTATTCAGCCCTAAAAAGGTATGAAATGATGATGTATGCTACAACATGGATGGACCTTAAAGATTCTAAGCTAAATGAAATAAGCCAGGCACCAAAGGACAACTATAGCATGATTCCAATTATATGAGGTCAAATTAGAGTAGTCAGATTCACAGAGACAGAAAGTGAATAGGGGTGGCCGGTGTGATTTAGGGGGAGGGAGGAATGGGAGTGCATATGTAATGGTCGTTGAGGTTCAGTTTGGGTTGACAATGTTCTGGAGATGGATGGCGCTGATGGCAGCAAAGTAACAGCAGTGGACTTAATGCCATTGAACGGTACCCTTAAAAATGATAAAAACGATAAATTTTATGTCACGTATATTTTATTAAAATAAAAAATTTTAATTAACATCTTAAGTGTCTAGGAAAACCTGTGGCTTTTGAAGAGGATCGTTTTGAAAAACAACATTTATTTTATTCTCATTACAGATACTCATTTTCATTGTAGAGAAGGAAGAAAGTATCCAGAAGAAAATAAGAATCATATGCAAACCCACCACCTAGAGATAAGGGCTGTATTTTATGTTAGGGCATGCTCTTCTCATCTGTTTTCTATGCACATATTTTAAAACAAAATTGTAACCTCTCCATTTTATGTCATAGGCAGCATCCCTTGATTTTAAGTATTATCTAAAATGTGATGACTAATGGCTTCCTAGCATTCTCTCACATAGATACACCATAATTTATTTACTCCTGTGGTTAGATGTTCAGGTTGTTTCATTCTATTATAAATAATGCTCAAAGCATTTTTGTACAGAAATCTTCGTGCAAATCTGATTACTTCTCTGGATTAAGAGTAGAAATACTTCTGCACATGTGCACCTCTTCCAGCCTTGTGTTGTGTGGCACCACATGTCTGTAGGAAGTTGGATGGGTCCATGTCTCTGCCCCAAAGTGGGCATTGCCTCCCATGCTGCAGTTTTTCTCCCCAGTGACATCTGCTGCCAAGAGTCTGCATTCTAGTTCTTGCAAAGCCACAAGGTGCTGAACACTCCTTGCAAGTTTATTTTTTATGAAAAAGCACTTCTTTAATGCTGAGAGGTCAATTCAGTTTTTTATCATGTAATACTTTTTAAATGTTTCAAGACTTTTATTCTTTTCAATAAGCATATTTTGGATATACACTAAGAGCGGTTAGGCATAAGCACAGAGAGGAAAAGGATGGTGTTGGTTTTACTTGCATATGTCTAGTTTCCCTAGGTTCTGTTCAGAAGTCAGCAGATACCTGTTGCTGCAGGTTTCATGACAGTGGAAAGTGCTTTTTTTGGTGAGTTCAGTGATGCTCAAGAAGTTTGCTTCCCAAAACTTACTGGTGAACATGTGGGAGAAGAGAAATTTACTGACCCTCTTAGGTGCAAGGCCCTGCCCTGGGCACAGAGCGTGCCCCAGGGCTCACCTTCCCCACTTTAAAAATGAATGGTTTGAGTAGCAGTACTATGTCCATCAGCCTCTCAGCAGAGCAGCCATGCTCTTCTGACTGATGGCTCATGCTCAGTCTCATAGGAGAATATTTGGTGTTGACTGTGTGTTCTAGAGAAATGCAGAGCTAGTGATATTTAGGGAACCTGGAAGAGAAAATGTTCTCTCTTTCCTCCCATGCTACCAGGGCTACTGCTATTTAACCTCGTCTTGCTATTTTGAGTCCACCTTGAAGAGTGGAAAGAGGAAATGGTTGGCACTTGTGCTCTCTACTCCCCTACTACCTCTTCACTGTGGTTGCTAATAGTGCTGCAGGCTGACTACTTAACTGCATGACTGAGAGAAAGACACCCACTCTGGACAGTCAGGACTCTTGGATTTGACCTCTGTCCCTTCCTCCACTGGCTCTATGACCTTGAGCAAAGAAGTTGGCCTGTGGGATTCAGCTTTCCCAACTGTCATATGGGGATAAAGGGCTTACATACCCTCTTCAGGAGGTGTAGACCAGAGTGGGTACACATGCTTTGATCTGTGAAGTGCTGCGTGCATGTGAGATAGTGTTGCTAAGACTTTGCACCTCAGCTCCTGCTGTTATACACCCGTTTAGTTTTACACTTTCTTGACTAGCTGACTTTTTTGCTTTGTATTGATTGATTCAGTGGCTTAGAATAAGGGGATTTCTTAAATGAAAACCAGCTGGGCTGAGGGCAAGCAGAAGCATGCATGCTAAAGGACAGATACTGGAAACACTTGGAGTTTACAGCATGTGTGTCAGCAACACTACTGCTGCTGTTCCTTTTTTTTTTTCTTGCACTTTGGGGAAAAGATGTTTAAGGTTGGATTTTCTCAATAGTGTTTTTTTTTATTGAGTTATCAGGATTTAGGTAATGTCCTTTTGAAACGATAGGTTCAATTTAATTTTGCTTTCATTTAGGCTGCTCTTTGACACAGGGTTGGGTGGGGCTACATATACCACTCACCCCTTCTCCAATCTAGATGTACAAATGGAACCACGCCTTTCTCAGTTTTGTTGACAATTCTGGCATTAACACACCAGGGTTCACTAAGTTAGCAAAGTATGGGAGCTGCTTATGACCTGGAAGTTGTTAACTCATTTCCCCAGGTGCCTACTGTACTATTTTGGAGTGTTTTCCCTAATAAATAATGGGGAATGTGGAACATAGAGGGCAGGAGTGTCTTCATGAATGTGTTCATTCAACAAGTGTTTCTCAGATACCTGTTATGCCCCAGGTATGTTACTGGTCACTAAAGATGGGACAGATGGGAGGACTGATGCAGGCCTTGCGTGTGCAGCCGAATACCTAGTAGGCAAGCAGACAGGCAGGCATTTCACCGAAGAATGTGATTAGGGCTGAGATAGAGGAAGAAGAGGGTATCTACTCTGGAATCTCCTAAGAGGAACCTTTGGCCCATCCCAAGGGCCAGGGAGGCTTTCTGTCCAAGCTGAACCTAAAGGGTATAAATAGTGTGTCCCTGTCTGGAAAGCACGTGAGTTCCAGATGAGGAATGACAGACGCTTAGTATGACTTGTTCAGGGAACAAGAGCAGGAAGAGTGCAGGGGAGGCAGGGCAGCAGAACCCAGGCAGTCAGGGTATGTAGTCTGGCCTTGATCCTGACAGCAGTAGGGAACTGGAAAGGGTCCTGAGTAGGGGTGTGGTGTGCTTGGATTTGCATATTTGAAAGATAATTTTGGTTTGAGCGGGGCTAATGAATTAGAGGCAGGAGAGAGCAGGGGCAGGGAAACTAGTTCAGAGGCCCCTGTGGTAACAGGCAGAGAAGTAACCTAGAGAGGGTGCATAGGGCGAGAGAGCTGAAATAGGAAAACCATCTAGGGGCCAGTGGACATGGCCACCGATCAGGTGGGGGTAACAAGGGTGCCACCAAACCTTAAAAGAGCTGGTTTGCAGTGAAGAGGATGAGTTCCACTTCAGTTGTGTCAGTTCATTAACAGATTTAACGAAATGTTTTAAACTGCTTGCCTGAGAGATAATACAAATTATGCTTAACAGTGGGAGCTGCAGTAAATACATAGTATCTGGATAGCCTGCTCTTCCTCCCTGGGTCTCCCTCCTCCCCTCTTTCCCTCCCCTTCCTTACCTGGGGCAACTTCATTACATTCTTTGTACAGGGGAGCTTTTTGCATTTTTACCTAAATGCTAATCTATGAATGTTCATTTTTTCCTTCAAAATGTAAAAATGCTTTATTACAATATAGTCACTTCTCAGCCATTTGCCTCAATGAAATAGTGATACAGAAAATTCAGAACCACTCATGAATATTTGCCATCGGACCACACTAGCACTTGGAAAGGAGCAGATTGATCTCCATCCTCGTGTTCTGCTAAGGATAATAGTGCCCGTGTACCAGGTGCCTGGTGACAGCAGAGAGATGCCGTCTGGAGTTAAATGCTAGGAGGCTGCCCGGTTGGCTCTTTCTGTACATAATGTTGACTGTGTAAACAGTAGGACGAACACAAACTTAGAGGGGTTCCTTTCATGGCTTAATGTTTGCTTGCTTGATTTTTAGCATTGTCTAGAGTATGGTTGTCGCTCATAAAATTCATTTAGGATACATTTTGCTATAGAAACGATGTAAATTGTCGTTAGGATTCGAGGCCCTTCACTGCAGTTCTCTAACCCCTAATGTTATTAAAATATTATTTATCTGCAATGAGGAGCAGTAGAAAACCATGCTGTTAGAATAGTAGTGATTGGGAAAAGCAGTAACAGTGAAAAATATTAATTTGTCTTAATTAACTTTAAGAACAGTTGGTTTAATAATAATGCAAGGAAGGTGATGGCAGTTGGGAGAGGAAGAGGTTGGTACCACAGACCTTAGAGATTGGGTTCATTTAAAATCAAAGAGTGGGAATACAGTCACCAATACTGTATTGACTTTGTATGGTGACAGCTTGTGATCAGTTCACAATGTATGCAAATGCCAAATGTATATCACTGTGCTGTATACATGAAACAAATAGAATATTGTATGCCAATTATACTTCAGTAAATAAATAAAATCAAAGCATCTTCTGTTGCATGTAACTCATCAGCTATGATTACTGTAATTTGAAGACTCGTAACTGGGAGTGTGTCCCACCATGGTGGGGGGGATAACTTGGCAAGACCTGGAGAGAGAAGGATGGATGTGGAAGAGATCCCCTGGGCTGGGATTAACGGGTTGGATTGGAGTGAACTCTCCTGGGTGGACAGCAGGAGACCAATAGATGGGGTACACGAGGCCGAAGGCTCTGCAGAGATGCCTGCCTCACTGTGGACCCAGGACGGCTGGTGAGCTGGGGCAGGGACTGGGGCTGGAGGAGGTTCATGTGCCTGCAGCCCCCTGCAGAGCAGTCACTGCCTGTGACCTGCCGCTGTCTGCAGGAGAGGAGTGGTGAGCTGTCTGCAGTGGTGTGACACGAAAGGTAGTTTTCAATGTTTCCACATGGAAAATAACCAATTTCCTTATGGTTGGAGAAATACTGTTTCTACTAGTCACAAGTAATACCTACCTGGACTTTAAAATTCATCTCTCTTGCCCCGTAATTTATTGTGACCTAATCGTGTCTTTGTGCCCAGCTAATTTCCAGGAGCCCTGCCACTTCCATATCATGTTTCCTTTTCCCTAATTAGTCCTTAAGCAACATTCGAATCCTATTTTAAGTGTATGATTGCTGTGTTTTCTAGTGGGTAGATTTAAAAACACCCATCTATCTCTTATTGTTTTAGGCTTACCTGTGCCTCCATCCCATTGATATCTTCTTGAAAACGTAATGCAAAAAGTAGGATTTAATAGTAAGAGACCCGTAAGCTACAGGAAACTCAGATTAGATGAGAATTTGGGGAAGGGAAATGAAAATAATTTCTGTAATTGGACCATATCCATAGTATAAAAGGAATATCTTTACTACATCCAAACACTTTTTTTTTTTTGAGAAGCAGTCATGTCACCCCTAATATAAGACAATACCTTAGCCTGAGGGTATGGAAAACCAATACTTAACCTATTGTTTTTCTTCTTAGTTCAGCAGAAATGGCCAGTCTTATTTCTGGATGCCCTTTCTCTTGCTGGCACACACTTCACATTCACTGAGTGCTTCACAATTTGTAAAATATATTCTCATTAAATATAATAGTTGTTTCATAATCCAGAGGCATGTAGGGAAACCCTGCCCAGAAGGACAGGGCATTGCCACCAGCAAACCTCTGCAGAGGACATTCCTAGACGTGGGAGCCCACCAACATGCTGCCCTTCTCTGCCTCCTTCAAGGTGAGGTTCATATGACTTCCATGCCCTGGATAGTATTTCACAGCAGGGTGCCCTCAGAGTTCAGAGTATTGAGGCCAGTCTTGCAGTTACAGAAGAGTGACGTGGGAAGCCGTGAGGGGGAAGGCGTTGGAGCTGCTGGGAATCTGCCATCCAACTTGGCTCACAGGACCATAGCCAAAGGCCAGTCTGCCCTCTTCTGGGGTTCTGGGTCCTGAGCCACCTTCCCTTCGCTGTGTGGGGCCACTCTCCATAATGTGGGCCTCTCTTCTGTCCACCATGGAGGTGGCTCACCGCACAGCATACAGGGGCTCTGTGTCACTTAAGGTTCGCTGCAGCCCTGAAATTCTGTCCTCTTGCGTGTAGCTCTCTTCTTCCTTAACATGCATAACTTCGGGCTCTGCCTTACCAAAATCACCCTGCCCACCCTGCTGTCTTCTGAACTAGCCCCAGTGCTTCGAAGCTCGCTCCCCTTACCTAAGCAGCAGAGTATTGCTTTCTCAAAAATCGAATCATCAGGTGAAAAACAATCCTCAGTGTGGGCCCTGGGCTTTAACTGGCTCTACCTCTGGCAGACATTGCATTTTCCTTTGCTTTTCAGCACCTTTTCATAAATCAGGTGTCTCTTTATAAAGATTTTTTTTTTCCTTCCAAGCATTCATTCATTTCAGGTTAGGTTGCCTGGCTTTCTGCTGCGATGAGTTTCTTGCCTCTTCATGGCAGCTGCTCCAGGAGAGGTAGTATCGCCCTCATCCCGGTTCCTGGAGGCTCTGGGCAGCCCCTGCCCCACTGTCTTCCTGCAGTGATGTGCCTGACTGCCCCCTTATGCCACCCCCAGGGGCAGGGCTGGGGTGTGACTCCACCACCTTGCAGGCTCATCAGCCTTTGCTCCAGCACTCAGTACCTGGGAGGAAGCTCAGAAGGGCCGCCGTGAGATAAATGCATCCATACCTGAACGTATAGGGCATGTGACAAAGGGGACTTGATCCAGGTCAGTGCACATGTCCCACGTGTTTTATCAGCTGTGAAACACACCTGTCCCTCTAAATGGAAAGACAACAAGCTGTGTTCATTAGATGTCTTTTAAGCCCACCACCTTGTACACGGCTTGGCTCAGGGTGTGAGGCAGGCACATGACAGCATCTGATGTGCACCCAGGATGGCCTCCCTCCCCCCAGAGGAGAGCAGCTCCCCTCAAATGTTGGATCTGGCCCCATGTCAGGGAGGGACTACTAGAGGGGAGCACCTGCTGTGTGGGGTCATCAGCCAGTCTAATGTAGATAGTCACTAACCTCAAAAACAATTCTTCTTGTGTTTGGTTGAGACACATTTTCTGGTGAAAGAAAACATGCCTAACATGCCTTTGTGTGAGAGGTTTTCACCTGAGGGGGGAAAAGGGTTATTTGAGCACTACTAGGTGCTCCCTTGTGAGGAGGAGGCCTTACCACTGCTAGAGCAGAGAGCTCTCGTGGGAAAAGATGCGGGCACGCCCCACCACTGGGCCTGGAGAAGACCAGCTTCTCTGCAGGGGTGCACATCCAAATGACTGTTACAGTATCTTAAACGATGACAGCCTTGTTTGATTGACAAATCGGTAACTTCATCCAGGGCAGAGGAATCACCCCAGACAGCTATGCTTAGAATCAGACTGAATAGACTTGGGTTAGGAAGAGCAACATTTAGTGAGAATTGTTCTGGTATTAGGTGTCCCCTACCAGTAAAGAGCGTTCTGCACTTTGCTGCACTTTTGAGCATCAAAGTGGACTGTGGCCAAACCAGAGAGCCTTAATGTGCCACATTATATGTCATAGCAATGGCAATATTATATTACATGTCATTGCATGAGATCCAAATGGAATAATAACACTGAAGTAACAGCAAGCCAATAGCCGGCAAGCAATACTGATGTGAAGCCACCCTTCCCTCCCTCCCTCCATCTAACAAGTAGCCTAGTAACTTGTAGTAATTTTCTGCACAAGTAATTTCATTTATTTTAATAAATAACTTTATGGGCTGTCTATATATTTAATGCTATAAGAGGGAAAGTCCTTTGCTTTCGGATCTGACCTTGTTACATCACATTACACAAAGGGAGATAATATGGCCAAAAAAGAACTAGAATGTTTTTCCTCTCCAAAATCCAAATGAGAAGATGGAAGAGAAAATGCTTGTGGGACTACCTACTGTACCAAGTTTACAATGAAGAAATCTGACCTGGAGCCTCTGCCAGTTCCTTAGCAACTGAGGTTAAGAAGTAAAGTCCAAAGGGAAAAGGTTAGAAATAAGAGTGATATGTTTTTAAAACACAACACTGCTTTGTAAACTAAAACCCTGTCCTCCTTAACCCAGCACCATGATATGTGCTTGTTTGCAAATATTTCCCTTTTGAGATTATTGAATCATTGATTACATAACCTTGGCAACATTTTGAAGTTTTGTATTGTTTGAGGTTTCCCTTCTCATGATATGAAATATTTACAGGTTGGTTGAAATGAGCAAGATTTTTTTTTTTAATAGGATGGAGTTCGGTTTAAAAGGAAAGAGAAAATTCTAGAAAGCAAACCAGGGATTTGCCAAAAAGCTGATGATTGGGCTTTGAAAATAAAGCTTCAACCCAAGAAGAATGTAGTACAATTAATCTTTTTAGTGACTTCAGGCTTTTGTAGTTTACATATCATTGTGGTTTCCAAAAATGTAGAAATAACCTTTTTATACATGTGCTGTTGTGTTTTTTTTCCAGGAGGGGACAACTCTTAGGCATAAAAGCATTTTTCTTCTTTTATCTCCATTTTGAGGTGTTTTTGCTTGTATGCTTTTTGGGGTTTTTTGGTGGGGAAAGAGGTGGGATGTGGAGGAGAATGGAGGGAGATAAATCACTGTATTTCTTCCAGTAGATCATTAAAAGTAATTCGTAACTTACCTCTCCTTACAGGAAAATACCATTTTCTTCTCAATAATTACTATTGCGTTATTGCCCATTATGCATAACAACACTTGAAGTTTTTCTTCTTCATGGAACAGAGGGTAAAAGTTGAAAAAGCAAATTAAAAATCCTTGAATCTTCACCTGTCATTTTCCATGGGGTCTCAGAATGAACAGTGGTTATCTGAAAGCATATAGGTCCTCCCACATCGAGTAGGAGAAACACTCTTAAGATTGTCAGAAAGGCTGGGTCCTATCTGTAGGCACGACATAAATGGGCCCTTACACGGCTAGTCCATATTGCTTGGCAGCTTGAGCAGTAGATTGTCCCTCGGCTGACACGACACGGCCCCAAGCAGTTGTGTTTCCAAAGGACAGCTGAGATGAAAGGCTCAGCCCTGTCCAGGGGGCTTTGCAGGAATCCAGAGAAAGCCCTTGATGCACCAACCTTGATTACCACCCTTTTGTTCACTTAGCAGCGCTGTGAACTCACTGCTTCTCTTTGCTGAAGCAGTCAGGCCCCAGAGGACTCCAGGGCACCTTCCTCTCTTCCACAGCCAGGGCATCCCCAGGCTCAGCTGTTACACAAAGCCCCGCAGCGGCAGCCTCTGTGGCAAGACGATCTCATTTCAAAACCAGTAGCAGCCCTTTATTTCCTCGATCTCTGTTTTCTTTTCTGACCACGTAATCATTCATTTTCGGGTGCCTACTTTTTCTTCTTTTGTCTCCCCAATATGGATGAAAATAATAATACAGTAAAGATTTTGCCCTTTCCAACTAGCTCTCTGCCTCCAGTGGTTCACTGGCCCGCTGCCACCCTCTGAGAGCGGTGCGCTGCTTCTGAGGAAGAGCCCTTTATTTTACAAGACAACCTGCAACACTCAGTTTGAAAAGCACCCAACTTGTGTTTCTGTAGGACCTCTTCTAAAGTGAAGTTGGCTGCTTTTGAGCCAGCAGCCAAGAAGTTTGGCAGAGGCACTGAAATATAACACATGTAGTTAGAAACACCTTAGGCCAAAAGTAAGGTCAGGGAAACTTGACACGTGAAACCTAATTTTGGGTTTAGGAAATCAGCGAGCCTGTTTGCTTATCATGCAGAGAAAGAATGTTCTATAGAAAGAAACGTAAGACATCAGAGTTGTCCCAAGATTGCCAACCTTGAGAATATTAAAAAAAATTTTTTAAACCTTTATGTCTACCTAAATTCAGGGGAACTAAGGCATGAGGCAGAGAGAAACCAATCCCACAGCCCAGCTAGCAAAGTTGTTCTGGGGCCAAGAGATTCATTCACTCTACTGTGAATGTGAACTTGACTCCAGATCAGAATCTTGTGGATGATGCAAGAACATTCTATTCATCCCTGCTTGGATTCACAGGAGTAAAAGAAAAGTATGATGTCCATTATGAAAAGGTCCCATTCAGGTACCTGAAAGAGATCATAGTTCTCTTTATTTACCTGAGCATGCAAAATGGTGCCCGCTGCATGGATGGTGCTGCCTGGCGGTCTTTCTGGGAGTTGGGATTTCATTAATTGCTGGTTACCTTTACTCCTCCTCTTACATGTGCTTTCCTGGGTGACAGCCTATCCTTCCCCACCCATAGCAGACACCTGGAGCCATGGCACATGGAAGAGGTAATGGAGGATGTCAGGATGACGCAGGAGGAGAAGCCACCTTACTTCCGAGCTTCCTCGGGTTCAGTCTGCGGCCCAGGCCTGTCAGTCTGCTCTTGTTCAGGGTTGCCTCGTTCACCTCTTCGCCCCTGTCAGATGGGCTCTTTTTGTCCCTTTTATCCAAACCCCAGGACTTGCTAGAGGAGTGCTCATTTGTTGGGGTCTAGTGTGTTACAGAAAAGTGAGAATCCACTTGGGGAGCTGGGTATTCGAGGTGTAGGCAGTTACCATGTGCAGAAAGCAGGGTCTGTGAGTGTTCTAATCACTCCAGTGCTCTGGCTACAACTTAAAAGCCCCACTTACCTTGAAGCTTCAACAAGACTTTGCTGGCTACAGTGGAACCACCCTGAGAACAGCATGCCGAGCACAGGAGACAGTCGGGAAGAACAGGTGCTCTGACTAGGAATCCTCATGTGTTCTGCCTTGCATGTCCAGAACGCGCTGGTCTAGGCGCTTTTGCTGAGAGCAGAAAGGGAGGGAAATCACCACCCAGTGGCGACATGGCCGCTCAGTCATGGCTCATGAGCACGTGGTGAATGGAGGACACCCTCCATCGTCCGGCATGCAGACTTGGACTAGGCACATGAGAGCCTGCACGCCTGCTCTGCCAGCTCCATCTGGTTCAGGTCCAGCCCAAGCAACTTAGCTCAGGGTTTTCTCAGGATGCTGCAAACTAAAGGCATTAACACTCTTCAGGCCTGGACGTTCGGTTCATTTTAGTTCCCCCATGTTTTATGCAGAGTGACATACATAGCTGGTTCCCAAGGAAGGCCTAGGAGGGGCCAAAGCATCTATGTGACCTGTAGGTCGAGCTGTACCAGCCAAGACCAGGACTGCCCAGGATTCCATAGGACATGGCTGAGCTGTCACGGACACTTCAGGCTCATCCCCGTGCATTGTTATCTGGTCAGAGCTTGTTTCTGCCCTTGGCCTTCATATCTTCCCATGAGCTGAGCCTTAGATGGCGCTCACTTCTTCTGCCTGAAACACACCGTCTTAAGGCCTGGCAGGTGAAGAATCGGTGGGCAAGACCATTAGCCCAGTAAGAAATCACACCCCCATCCTCACACAGCTTCAGGTGATATCAGCATTATACAGAGGACACCAGTTAGCTGTGTACCATCTCTACCTTAAACAAAGGAAGCTTCAATGATATTTTAAATTTCCTCATAGTAAATAGCTTCCTATGCATCTATTGCCTACAAATTCATCTAATTTTAGTGGCGGCATGTATCTAGCCTTTTACTATCTTCTGGGAGTAGAAATTGCTCAAAATTTATTATCCCTTTGTAAAGAAGTAATGCATTTTATTTCTCTTAAAACTAACTTCTTAGAGCTTCAGAACTGACACCTAATTCTGGAATTCAAGGATTTTTGGTAAACTAAATTGCCATTGACAAATGCTACAACATGGATGAACCCAGAAAACATTATGCTAAGTGAAAAAAAATGAAAAGAACAAATAATATATGACCCCACTCATATGAGGTACTTTAGTCTAATTCATAGGGACAGAAAGTAGAATGGTGGGTCCCAGGGCTAAGGGAAGGAGAGAGTGAGGAGTTAAGAGTATAATTTTCAGTCTTGCAAGGTGAGAAATGTTCTGGAGATGGATGGTGGTGAGGATTGCACAACACTGTGGATGTACTTAATGCCACTGAACTCTGTACACTTAAAAATGGCTAAAAATGGTGCATTTTACCACAATTAAAAATTAAAGTTTAAAGAAGAAGAAAAATTCTCAACGCATTCTATGCTTTGTTTTCCCTGGGGTCCCTTGTTTGTCCAGACTGAAGAGGCCTCAGTTTTTTCTTTGTTTTTTTAACAAAACTGTGTATGTTAGCTCTTCGTCCCTCTAAACCTTGTGTTTGCCCAGTTCTACCTAAAGAATGCAAAACCAGTAGTGACAGTGAATATCTTTATGCGTGTCAGTCATATGCGTGCCCTTTCAAAACTTCTAGGACAGTTCCGGACTGTAGGGTAAGGAAGAAAACGATCGTGATTAAGGTATTAGCCTATCAAGTTATATAAAACCAAACAGGCATACTAATTTGGAGCAGCTGTGAGCGCTTTTTCTGAGGCACACACTCCATAGGAATGTCCCTGTTTTCTGCTCATTTTCCATGGCCACTGACGCCCTTGGAATCACCTTCCAGGATGCCCCTTGGCTGTCTGTGGTAAGTCCTGGCAGACTCTGAGTGAGGCTGCCCGGGCATCACCAGAAACTCAGAGGGAGCTTCTTTAATCTGATAAATCAGTAGAATTTTGAAGCACATTGGAAAACACAGTGGAAAACGCAGTGCTCACTGAATCAAATCATTTGTCGTTTCTAGAAACCATATTATGCAACACACTCATAGGGATCTATTTTTGCTTGAAACTGGCATCTACAGCAACCAATAGAATAAATGCCACTATGATAATACTTGCTGTGTATGTGAATGTTTCTAAGAGTAGATCCTAAAAGTTCTCACCACAAGGAAAAGTTTGTAACTGTGTGGTGTTGGGTATTAATAAGCTTACTGTGCTAATCATTTTGCAGTATACACATATATCAAATCATTATGTTGTACACCTAACACTAATACAATGTTATATGTCAGTTATGTCTCAAATTTTTTAAAAGTAATAAGACAGAACTTCTGGGATGCTGGATAAATTGATTATTTTGATGGTGGTGATTGCTTCGCAGTCATATATATGTCAAAACATCAAAACACTTATGGATGGTAGCTATACCTCAATAAACTTGTTTTTAAAAATATTTTAAATTTAAAAAGGGAAAAGAAGCAGTGGTACATAATTTAAAAGAATAGTTGTCATAGATCAAGAAAGTGCATACACAGAAAAGAAAGTGCAGAGCTCAGTTTATAACTAAACTTTAAATAAATAGAATATTAGATTCCAGTTGTAATAAATTGAGAATTTGGTTGATGTCTGCATCCAGGAAAGAATAATCCGTACTTGTGATTTTTTAATTCATGTTTAAAAGTCCCTCCTAGGAAATTAATAGCAGAAATAACTTTCTTAATGTGGTTCTCTTAGGACAAAACAGACAGTGGTGAAAACTATTCCTTGCTGGAAAAATATAATCTTCCTTCTTAAGAACCTTTGAACCATATCTTGCATAAAGAAAGAGGAAAAAGTAACCTACTATAAAAAAAGTATTGGGGGAATTCCTTCCCCTGGTCAGATGTTCCACTTGTTGAGAACGAAAGTGTTGGAGTCTGTCTAATGGCAAACCTGTTTCTAGGGAGGTGTGGTCGGGATGAAAGCTAGGTGTTACCACCCATCAGTTAGTTACATGGTTTAGGTCCCCCTTAGAAAGCATTTAATAACTTCTTGACACAGATTCTCAAGATTGTGGCATGAGTAGGGTGGTGGAAATCTCCTCCCAAAACCATGTATACTTTGAAACAACAGCAAATACAACTATTCTTAAAAGTGACCAGAAGATACAGAATACCAGCCAGGCTACATCTACATCTGTGAGAACTCAACATCTCACAGAAAAGGGTAAGATACAAAGCCATGACCCGGTGGGACCCGAGCACTCCCCCCACCCCAGCTCACCAGCGGGAGGAAAAGAATCAGAGTGGGGAGGGAGTGGAAGCCCAGGACTGCTAAATAACCAGCCCTGGTGATCTGCACTGGGAGCACTGACACACATTGCATGATGTACTGGAGATTAGAGGAACGGAAAAGCAAAATCTGAGACTAGGTCTGTGAACAGGTTCCCACAGCCGGCCACCCTGGGACAAAAGAAAAGCAGGCGCTTTAAAAGTCTTAAAGGGACAAGGGTTTAACAGGTGGACAAAATCGTCCTACATACTCAGCCCAGCAGGCTGGGAACATTAAGGAACTTTAGGCGCCCTAACCCCCTGGGTGGCAATGCAGCTCCAAAGCCCTTCATGGCAATAAGCAGCCAGCCATTCATTCCCCCCACCAGCACTGCAAGCAAACCGGCTGACCCACCATTGCTGTGGAACAGCCGGGAAGTAGCCCTGCCCAAAGCAACCACACAGAGGCTTCTCCCTGTGCGCAGTTGACCAGCATAGACAGCAGAGACCGGTACAGAATCCAGAAGGCACAAAGGGGCTTTTTTCTCACAGCGAACAGGCACTGCTCCCCTGCAACCCCCATGAGTGCCCTAGGCCATCCTGAGGGCCGCCCCACCTACAGCAGCTCAGGTGATTAACCCAGAGGCTCCCCCCTGCATGCGGTTGACCGGCACAGACAGCAGAGACTAGCACAGAGTCCGGGAAGCATGAAGGGGCTCTGTCCTCAAGGAAGAACACATGCCGCTCGCCTGTGACCCCAGCCAGTGCCCTGGGCCATCCCGAGGGCCACCCCACCCATGGCAGCAACCCAGAGGTTGCTCCCTGTGTGCAGTTGCCTGGCACAGGCAGAATAGACCTGTGCAGAGTTCGGGAAGCATGAAGGGGCTCCGTTCTTGCGGCAGAACACGCCGCTCGCCTGTGACCCCCACCGGTGCCCTAGGCCATCCTGAGGGATGCCCCGCCCATGTCAGCTCAGAGAATTAACCCAGAAGCTATCCCTGTGTGTGGGTGATAGGCTCAGGCAGCGGAGATAGGCAAGGTGACCAGCAAGTAAAAAGGGACTTTGTTCTCCCAGCTGACACATGCGCCACTCACCAGTGACCACTCTCATCACCATGAAAAGGCAGAAGAACCTTGTTCAGTCCAAAATCCCTCAAACACCACAGAGAGGGCCTGGTGACACTAAAAATCACCAATCTTTCTGATAAAGAATTCAAAATGAAAGTCATAAGCATGCTGATGGAGCTATAGAGAAGTATGCAAGAGCTAAGGGATGAATTCTGGAGGGAGATAACAGAAATGAAACAAAACAATGGAAGGATTTAAGAGCAGACTGGATGAGGTGGAAGAGACTGTTAATGGAATAGAAATCAGAGAACAGGAATACAGAGAAGCTGAGGCAGAGAGAGATAAAAGGATCTCTAGGAATGAAAGAATATTAAGAGAACTGTGTGACCAATCCAAATGGAACATTCTCATTATAGGGGTACCAGAAGAAGAAGAGAAAGAAAAAGGGATAGAAAGCTTCTTTGAAGAAATAATTGCTGAAAACTTCCCCAAGCTGGGGAAGGAAATAGTCTCTCAGACCATGGAGGTCCACAGATCTCCCAACACAAGGGACCCAAGGAGGACAACACCAAAACATATAATAATTAAAATGGCAAAGATCAAAGACAAGGACAGAGTATTAAAAGCAGCCAGAGAGAGAAAAAAGATCACCTACAGAGGAAAACCCATCATGCTATCATCAGACTTCTCAGCAGAAACCTTATAGGTCAGAAGGGAGTGGCATGATATATTCAATGCAATGAAACAGAAGGGCCTCAAGTCAAGAATACTGTATCCAGCAAGATTATCATAAATTTGAAGGAGATAAGCAAAAGTTGAGAGAATTTACCTCCCAGAAAACATCTCTACAGTGTATTTTAAAGGGACTGCTCTAGATGGAAGTGCTCATAAGGCTAAATAGATGTCACCAGAGAAAATAAAACCACAGCAAAGAAAGTAGACCAACCAAATACTAAATGCAAAATAAAATCAGCTATCCACAAACTCAGTCAAGGGAAACACAAAGAGTACAGAATAAAACACCTAACATATAAAGAGTGGAGGAGGAAGAAAAGGAAGAGAAATAAAGAATCATAAGACTGTGTTTATAATAGTGTAATGAGTGAGTTAAGTTAGACGGTTAGATAGTAAAGAAGCTGCCCTTGAACCTTTGGTAACCACGAATCCAAAGCCTGCAATAGCAATAAGTACATATCTATCGATAATCACCCTAAATGTAAATGGACTGAATGCACCAATCAAAAGACACAGAGTAAAAGAATGGATAAAAAAGTAAGACCCATCTATATGCTGCTTACAAGAGACTCACCTCAAACCCAAAGACATTCACAGACTAAAAGTGAAGGGATGGAAAAATATATTTCATGCAAACAATAGGGATAAAAAAGCAGGTGTTGCACTACTTGTATCAGACAAAATAGACTTCAAAACAAAGAAAGTCACAAGAGACAAAGACGGACATTACATAATGATAAAGGGGTCAGTCCAACAAGAAGATATAACCATTATAAATATATATGCACCCAACACATATGTAAAACAAATACTAACAGAATTAAAGGAGGAAATAGAATGCAATGCATTCATTCTAGGAGACTTCAACACACCACTCACTCCAAAGGACAGATCAACCAGACAGAAAATAAGTAAGGACACAGAGACACTGAACAACACATTAGAACAGATGCACCTAACAGACTTCTACAGAATTCTACACCCAAAAGCAGCAGGATACACATTCTTCTCAAGTGCACATGGAACATTTGCCAGAGTAGACCACATACTAGGTCACAAAAAGTGCCTCAGTAAATTTAAAAAGATTGAAATTGTACCAACCAACTTCTCAGATCACAAAGGTATAAAACTAGAAATAAATTGTACAAACAAAACAAAAAGGCTCACAAACACATGGAACAACATCCTCCTAAATAATCAATGTATCAATGACCAAATTAAAACAGAGATCAAGCAATATATGGAGACAAATGAAAACAACAGCACAACGCCCCAACTTCTGTGGGACGCAGCAAAAGCAGTTCTAAGGGAAGTATATAGCAATCCAGGCCTATTTAAAGAAGGAAGAACAATCCCAAATGAATAGTCTAAATTAATAATTATTGAAACTGGAAAAAGAAGAAAAATGAAGCCCAAAGTCAGCAGAAGGTGGGATATAATAAAGATCAGAGAAGAAATAAATAAAATTGAGAAGAATAAAACAGTAGAAAAAATTAATGAAACCAAGAGCTGGTTCTTTAAGAAAATAAACAAAATAGATAAACCCCTAGCCAGACTTACTAAGAGAAAAAGAGAATCTACACACAAAAACAGAATCAGAAATGAGAAAGGGAAAGTCATGACGGACACCACAGAAATACAAAGAATTATTAGAGAATACTATGAAAATCTATATGCTAAACTGGATAACCTAGAAGAAATGGACAACTTTCTAGAAAAAAACAACCTTCCAAGACTGACCAAGGAAGAAACAGAAAATCTAAACAGACCAATTACCAGCAACGAAATTGAATTGGTAATCAAAAAACTACCCCAAAACAAAACCCTCAGACCAGATGGATTCACCGCTGAATTTTATCAGACATTTAGAGAAGACATAATAGCCATTCTCCTTAAAGTTTTCGAAAAAATAGAAGAGGAGGGAAAATTTCAAAACTCATTCTATGAAGCCAGCATCACTCTAATACCAAAACCAGGCAAAGACACTACAAAAAAAGAAAATTACAGACCAATATCCCTGATGAACATAGATGCAAAAATACTCAACAAAATTATTAGCAAACTGAATTCAAAAATACATCCAGAGGATCATACACCATGATCAAGTGGGATTCATATCAGGGATGCAAGGATGGTACATTCGAAAATCCATCCACATTTTCCACCACAGCAACAAAAAGAAGGACAAAAACCACATGATCATCTCCATAGATGCTGGAAAAGCATTTGACAAAATTCAACATCCATTCATGATAAAAACTCTCAACAAAATGGGCATAGAGGACAAGTACCTCAACATAATAAAGGCCATATATGATAAACCCACAGCCAACATCATACTTAACAGTGAGAAGCTGAAAGCTTTTCTCCTAAGATCAGGAACAAGACAAAGATGCCCATTCTACCTACTTTTATTCATCGTAGTACTGGAGGTCCTAGTCACGGCAATCAAACAACACAAAGAAATAAAAGCATCCAGATTGGTAAAGAAGAAGCTAAACTGTCACTTTTTTCAGAGATGATATGATATTGTACAAAGAAAACCCTGAAGAATCCACTCCAAAACTGCTAGATCTAATATCTTGGATTCAGCAAAGTTGCAGGATGTAAAATTAGTACACAGAAATCTGTTGTATTCCTATACACTAACAATGAACTAGCAGAAAGAGAAATCAGGAAAACAATTCCATTCACAATTGCATCAAAAAGAATAAAATACCTAGGAATAAACCTAACCAAGCAAGTGAAAGACCTTTACCACGAAAACTACAAGACACTCTTAAGAGAAATTAAAGAGAACACTAATAAATGGAAATTCATCCTATCCTCTTGGGTAGGAAGAATTAATATTGTCAAATGGCCATCCTGCCTAAAGCAACCTACAGATTCAGTGCAGTCCCTATCAAAATACTGACAGCATTCTTCTACAAATTGGAACAAATAGTTCTAAAATTCATATGGAACCACAAAAGACCCCAAATAGCCAAAGCAATCCTGAGAAGGAAGAATAAAGCAGGGGGGATCTCGCTTCCCAACTACAAAACCACAGTAATCAAGACAATTTGGTACTAGCATAAGAACAGACCCCTAGACCGAAGGAACAGAATAGAGAGTCCAGATATAAACCCAAACATATATGGTCAATTAATATATGATAAAGAAGCCATGGATATACAATGAGGAAATGACAGCCTCTTCAACAGCTGGTGTTTGCAAAACTAGACAGCTACATGTAAGAGAATGAAACTGAATTACTGCCTAAGTCCATATACAAAAGTAAACTCGAAATGGATCAAAGACCTGAATGTAAATCATGAAACCATAAAACTCTTAGAAGAAAATATAGGCAAAACTCTCTTGGACATAAACATGAGCAACTTCTTCATGAACATATCTTCCCGGGAAAGGGAAACAAAAGCAAAAATGAACAAGTGGAACTATATCAAACTAAAAAGCTTCTGTAAAGCAAAGGACACTATCAGTAGAACAAAAATGCATCCTACAGTATGGGAGAATATATTCATAAATGACGTATCCGATAAGGGGTTGACATCCCAAATATACAAAGAGCTCACACACCTCAACAAACAAAAAGCAAATAATCCAATTGAAAAATGGGCAAAGGATCTGAACAGACACTTCTCCAAAGAAGAAATCCAGATGGCCAACAGGCACATGAAAAGATGCTCCACATTGCTAATCAACAGAGAAATGCAAATTAAAACCACAGTGAGATATCACCTCACACCAGTTAGGTTGGCCACCATCCAAAAAACAACAGATGTTGGTGAGGATGTGGAGAAAGGGGAACCCTCCTACATATTGCTGGTGGGAATGTAAATTAGTTCAACCATTGTGGAAAGCAGTATGGAGGTTCCTAACAAAAAACAAAAATAGAAATACCATTTGACTCAGGAATTCCACTCCTAGGAATTTACCCTGAGAATGCAGCAGCCCAGTTTGAAAAAGACATATGCACCCCTATGTTTATCGGAGCACTATTTACAATAGCCAAGAAATGGAAGCAACCTAAGTGTCCATCAGTAGATGAATGGATAAAGAAGAGGTGGTACATATACACAGTGGAATATTATTCAGCCATAAGAAGAAAACAAATCCTACCATTTGCAACAACATGGATGGAGTTAGAGGGTATTATGCTCAGTGAAATAACCCAGGCAGAGAAAGACAAGTATGAAATGATTTCACTCATCTGTGGAGTACAAGAACAAAGAGAAAACGGAAGGAACAAAACAGCAGCAGACTCACAGAACCCAAGAATGGAGTAACAGTTACTGAAGGGAAAGGGACTGGGGAGGATGGGTGGGAAGGGAGGGATAAGGGGGAAAAAGGGGCATTACGATTAGCACACCTAATATTGGGGGTGGCACGGGGAAGGCAGTATAACACAGAGAAGACAAGTAGTGATTCTATAGCATCTTAGTACACTGATGGACAGTGACTGTAATGTTGTATGTGGTGGGGACTTGATAATGGGGGGAGTCTAGTAACCATAATGTTGCTCATGTAATTGTATATTAATGATACAAAAAAACCCCTCATATATTCTGTCCTTTATTCTCAGAAGGTTCCTGTGACATTCATAGAGGTGTGTGGCTTAATGTCTTGGACAGAGCCAGCCTGGACATTGATTAGGTTACATCGCAAAAAGGTAGATACTGGTCATTTTCTCTGGTTCAGCCCATTGGTTACATGGTGCTTGACAGCCAAGGCAGAGTTCCTATCTTGATGGCATATGTTCCATCTCCACATTCCTTCACAGGTCAAAATAAGCATGGTCTCATGCAAAAAGTGTCTTATTTACGGTACAAAATTAGAATATTAAGAATGAAAGGCTAAAAAGTGAGTGCTTTTCAGACTTTCATGCCATTGTCCAATGTCTAGTGTCTTCTAGGAAAATGAAAATCTAGGCGTTGGTGTTTTCTAGTCTTGATTTCAGCCTGAAGGTGATGTGAGTTAGAGAACAAGATCTAGCTAGACTTGAAAACAAAACCAAACAAAAGCTCTTTTTTTATATTAACAATTTTTTTTAAAAGAAGAATCTCTCTGGCTTTTGTTCTTATCTAATAACACTCTAAGAATTGAGGTTAGATGCTTAACCTTGACAAAATAAGCCGGTGTACTGTGCTTTCAGAGGACCGAGTGAGACAGTAAGCCAAAACCGTGTGTGTTTTCAAGTCACAAAGTTTTGACTTACCTGTGTTAGCATCTTCTTTTTGCCTGTCTTCACCAATCTTTCTGTTAAGGATTAGAATGAAATAGCACAATCCTTCCTTTTCCAGAAATGAAAAATGAGTCTCTTCCCCCACTCAGCTCCTAGATCTAAACTTAAGTCAGGAACTGAAAACTGTGAGTGCTTCGGTCGCTATGACGACTCCCTCATACACCTCCTGCCTGACTTTCAAGACCTTCTCCTTCTGCTGACCTGACGTGGCACTAGGCTGAATTTGCTAGAAGTGAAGTAAAGAGCTCTTTGGTTAACTAGGTCAAAGATCACTTTAAGGATCTTTGCTCAGATGTTTATGAAGCGTTTTTCACTTGGGTTCTTGTTCAGAGAGATTCTCACATTGTTTGCCAACAGTGCTCAGGCCTCTGGAGCTTGTTGTCTTCCCATGGATAGAGATTCTGTTCCAGGGCTGGTCCACGTGCACCGGAGGGCCAGGAGGGACTGGCTGGCATTGCCTTGGGCACACCTGCAGTTGGTATACACTGGCAGAAAAACTCACACCGTGGAAGGTTTTGTTATGTTCATTAGGTGATTAAGAAAATAAACTGTTTCTAAACTTTCCTTTATCAGAAAGTGTGCAGAGTCATCTGCCAAATAACATAATCCCATTGGAATTAAGCAAACAGCCGCCCCGGGACCAGCTGTTTGTGCTGGAGCTTCTCTGGCTTTCTCCCGCCCATCACCTTGGCCGGGCCGTCGTCCCTCCCACCTCCTGCCTCTGAGCTAACTCAGCCTCCCCCATGGGTACTTGTCTGGATTTGGACAGGATTGCTCTGGGCATCATTCTGTCAGGAGACAAAGAGGGTGACTGGTTAAGCAGAAAGACAAACAGGAAAAGTGTAGTTCATAGCCAGCAGGAACATCGGCCAGAATCTCACAAGCCAAAAATGCATAGTGACACTGTATTTTTGTTTCTGGATCTTCCAAAGGCTTTAAGTGGTGGTAAGCAGGATGTGATGCCTCTTACAATAGTGTTTTTTGATTTTCAAATTCAGAAAACGCTGGACTTGAGAAGCATTTCAACATGTGCAAATCTGGCTGTGGGCACTGGCGGTCAGGCCTTTCTGTTTACTTTTGCAATGGGACAGACTCCTCCCAGAGACAGATTATTCTAACCATTAACCAGAGGTGCACATGCATCTCTTTAATCAGTATTAAGTCTCCTTTTGTCTCAAAAAAATTAAAAATACATGTGGAAGCACTTGAAAATTTCACAAGCTGTGTACAGATCCAGAATTATATATATATATATATTTCCAAACCTTGTAAAGATACCACCATAAAAATTAAAGTTAATTGTACTAGCATCAAAAGTAATGATTAATCCTGCTGAGATTCATTAATGTGAGTTAAATAAAGAAGGCTTTGTTTCCTGCTTTGGGGAACAACCATGCCTTTGCCTTAATGATGGTAATATTAACAAATAGTTATGTAGCCCTAACTAGTTCCAGACCTGCTGTCAGTGCTTTATGTGTATTATCTTATCAACCTACTAAAGTAACCCTATGAAGCAGCTACTATTCTGATCCTTTTTCTCCAAATGAGGAAACTGAGGAGATAGAGGAAGAGACTAAGACCACACAAGACCTTTGTATTTTTTTAAGAACCTCAAGAAATCCTCTAGTAAGCTAGCAATATATACTGTTCCCTGAACAGTGTTGTTTTCTCTCTATTCTTGAAGCATGCTTGCCTTCACTTTCATTAACAATAGTGATCAAAATAGCCTGTACTAACTGACGGAAGGCTTATTACTCTAGACCATGCACAGACTGAGCATTTTAAACAGATACCTCCCCTATGCCATGCTCCTGTTACTACACCATTTTACAGATGGGCACACTGACGTTGCAGGTGGCAGATAACTCGTCCAGGGTCAGACATCAGGACTGTTGTCTCTGCCGCCAGGCCAGCGGTAGAGCTCACATTCTTTGCCCTGTCATCAGCCCTTCTGTTCTCGCACTCTAAAAGTGTATATAAAATCACCATAGTCGGTCTCCACACTTGAAAGATGCTTGTGAACTTTGTGGAAGGGGTGCCCGTTGTGGGGTCGGGGCACATGGGAATGCGTGTCAGCAGGAGCCACTTGCACAGCCACCCCGTGCTGGTGGTGTTGGTCCCCTAATTCCTTCCTGCTGTCAGCTCAGGTGGCATGTTACTGAAAAGAGTTTAAGGTAGAATATTGTTGGAAGACTGCAGAGCCCACAGCAGTTCTTTGCATGTAAATAGTTCTGTTCTGTGAACACAGGAATGACCCACCAGGGGATGTAATTGTGCACCAGCTCTTTTCTTCTTGCATAATTTGATGAGCTGAGTGGGGCCTTGGGTCAGTGCGGCTCATTCCCCTCCAGCCCAACAGAGGCCAGCCCCCAAACGGCAGTATCTTGGTATTTTAAAAGGTCTCTGGCAAGTTTCGCCATTTGCTTTTAAGGTTGTGCCAGAGGCTTTTTGATCCTGAGTGATTTAAGGTGATCCTACCCCTTTTTTTTTACTCCTGTAGCCTTGGGAATCAATCCCTGGACCACACCCACGCCAGGAAAAGAGCAAGCAAGAATCTTGTTTCAGCCTTCCTCGCTCCAGGTTTTTCTAACAGCCCAGCAAGCCATTAGGGTTGGTAGGTGAGAGCTTTGGCTAGTTTGTTACCCATTACCATGTGGAGCTACACACTCCTCTGTGCATGAACCCTTCTTGAGACCTGAGCTTTCAAGAGCAGAGCCTGTCAGATATCAAGACAGAGACCTCATTTTTAATGAGCCTAACAAGCTAATTCTTCTTCTTAGTCCTCTTTCACTGGTAGAGCTTCCTATATACATGGCTACACTATGATTTAGGCATGGAATGAGTATTTAGCTGCCTGTGAGACATCTGAAGATATAACCCATCCTGAACCTTAACGTGAGTAGGAGGAAAGCCACTGACCTCATGGTGGTTCTGCTTGCTGCCTGACTGATCCATCTGAGACACAGGTGCTGGAGTCTCTCCACCAACTTGGCCAACAGGGGCCCGTGAAAGCAGCTGCATGGTTACAGCAAGAGATTGAAAACATTACGCACCAGAAATTGTCTTGGCTACTCACTCATTTGGTTGTAGCTGAATGTTTTAATTGTCAATTGAAAGGAGGCTGGATGTAATTTTTGTGAACCAGTTCAACTTCTCATTTCAGAAAAGTTAGGTAGTTGTTGGTGTGGTTTTCGGTATCTCAATAGTTATATTCTTCCCAGATTTTTCATAGAACAGTAGAAATTTGTTCTGGGAGAACAGAGGTCCTTATCCCCTTTTTAAAGCTATGAAACCAAAGCACAAATAGTAATTAAATTTACTTTAACCTTTGTTGGAAACTGACCTCCTCCAACTCCTCTTGCAGCAGTTTTAAATAAATCTTTAGAATTTGTTTTTAATTCTCATACTGTTTTTAGATGACTTGAACAGTTCTGTAAACCTGCTTGCTTACTGCATATAATCTGTTTATTTGTACTTTTCCCCTGTGTGTAACTACTCTTAGAATCATTAACTAGCAAATTGATAATTGGCTTTGGTTATTGAGTTTTTTAGAAGGCATACTGCCTGTTTATAAACCTAGAAATATATTTTTCCTCATTCCAACTATTTTAGTACTTTATAACAAAATGCAGTAGGGAAAATAATATTTACTTACATGTGGAAAGCTGTCAGAATTTCCAGTGAGACAATAAATTTATGCCTGTGGCAGCTACCTTTTAATAACTTCTAAATACTTTTTGTAATGTTTTTAGTTGTTGAGTGATGTTCTGTTTTGGAAAGGTAACTGCTTAAAGACTCACTTCTTAGAATGGTTTTTAGACCAGAAAATATATTTTTTAAACCTGTATTTGGAGATTATTGATCTTAAAATTGCTTTACTTGGAAGGAGGCTACCAGGAAATTCACTATAGTTGCAGCGGAGCTGTGCACCCCTGGTATTATGAGCTACTGAGAAATACTAGTAGGGAATTAGATATTTCGCTGGGCAAGGATTTTTTCCCCTCAAAATTTAGGGTTATTTTAAAAGGCAAAATATCTTTCATAAGCTATTAGGCTTTGCCACTTAAAAGTTAACCTTCTTCCCTATGTGTCGTAATAATTTAATTTGGTGATGAAAAAGATTAGACTGTGGGAACTAGTCTATAGTTTGGTAACTGCTTTTCCTCAATTAGCAAGATTAATATTCTAGTTGCGTAAAAGAT
>JAVSCE010018192.1:0-52735 GCA_032199065.1 Smutsia gigantea | reverse complement strand
CATTTAAGATATCCTGTAGTGGTGGTTTATAAGAGGCAAACTCTCTCAACTTTCGTTTATCTGGAAATTGTTTAATACCTCCATCATATTTAAATGATAATCGTGCTGGATACAATATTCTTGGTTCGAGGCCCTTCTGTTTCATAATGTTAAATATATCATGCCATTCTCTTCTGGTCTGTAAGGTTTCTGTTGAGAAGTCTGATGATAGTCTGATGGGTTTTCCTTTGTAGGTGATCTTTTTTCTCTCTCTAGCTGCCTTTAATACCCTGTCTTTATCTTTGATCTTGCCATCTTAATTATTATGTGTCTTGGTGTTGTCTTCCTTGGGTCCCTTGTGCTGGGAGATCTATGAGCTTCGGTGGACTGCGAGACTACTTCCTTCCCCAGCGAGGGAAAGTTTTCAGCAATTATTTCTTCAAAGACACTTTCTATCCCTTTTTCTCTCTCTTCTTCCTCTGATACTCCTATAATGCGAATATTGTTCCGTTTGGATTGGTCACACAGTTCTCTTAATATTCTTTCATTCCTAGAAATCCTTTTATCTCTCTGCCTCAGCTGCTCTGTACTCCTGTTCTCTGTTTTCTATTCCATTAACAGTCTCTCGCATCTCATCCATTCTGCTGTTAAGCCCGTCGATCGCTTGTCTGATTTCTGTATTGTCTTTCCTCAGTTCCTCACTTCCTCCCTCAGCTCTTGCACATTTCTCTGTAGGTCCATCAGCATGGTTATGACTTTTATTCTGAATTCTTTTTCAGGGAGGCTGTGCATTTCCATCACTTCAGACTCCCTCTCTGGGGTTGTCTGGTTGATTTTGGTCTGAACCATATTCCTCTGTCTTTTCATGGCTGTATAATTTGGTCACTGATAGTTGGCACGTATGTCAGCTGGGCTCTTTAAGACTTTAAAAAGAGAAGAAAAAAAAAGATAAAATAAGAAAAAAAGGAAAGAAAGAAAGAAAAAAAGAAAAAAAAGAAAGAAAAGAAAAAACAAAAACAAAACAAAAAACAAAAACAAAACAAAAAAACCAAAAAAAAGCCCACTGGACGTAGATTCTGTGGGAATGCTCTAGGTGGCGCTATTGCCCCACTATTGCACAGCTGTGACTGCGCCGCTCCGCAGGGCCCTTTGTCGCTCTGGCAGGGGTGGGAACGAGTAGGAGGCTGTTGATCTCAGTGAGAAGTGTTAAGTATGGCTACGCTTCCTCAGTCGCCAGCTAAGGCGTCTGAAACTCCCCAGGACTCCCAGCCTGCTGGGGTGAGTGTGCTGGGGCGATCCGGCTCCTCTGCTGGCCTCCTGTCTCTTTAAGACCGCTGAAGAAAGCACGCGCTTTTTTTTTTTCCTTCCCGGGAGCCGGCTGCAAGCACCCTGGCGCGTTCCCCGCTCAGATCCTGCCCCTCTGTCTCTCCAATCTCCGCTGCACTGCGCAATGTGGGTCAGCGCTCCCCGCGCAGATCACCGGGGCTGGCTACTTCGCGGGGTGCACCTCCACTCCCTCCCGGCTCTGAATCCTCTCCTCCCGCCGGTGCACTGGGGTGGGGGAGGGCTCGGGTCCCGCCGGGTCGCGGCTCCGTATCTTACCCGCCTCTTGGGGTGCTGAGTCCTCTCGGGTGTAGCTGCACGCTGTGTGCTTTCCTGTGTATTCTCGTCTCTCTTTTAGGAATAGATGTATTTTCTGTGTTTTCGTAGATAAATATAGTGTTGGGAGGAAATTTCTGCCACCCTGCTCACACCGCCATCTTCCTGGAAGTCCAGGTATTGATTTCTTAAAACCCCAAAAGCACTAACTAGATCGAAGAAGTGATAACATTTGTTTTTAAAATATAACAACTTTTTTCAAGTCATTTTAAGAAAGTGAGAAACCCAGTTATGTGAAATGTATGCAGTACATATAATCAATGTAAGACTCATTTCACAAATATTTAGTGAACCACATGTAACAAATGTCAAGTAACTCAGGAGAAAATAATCAGATATTTGGCAGATGAGGGAGCACATGTGACTAATAAATCTATGAAGAAATGTTCAAGTTTATTGTAATCAAGGAGAACCAAAACAAGACTAGGATGAAATACCATTTTATACCCATTTAGCTGGGGAAAGAAAACCCAGACTGAGAATACCAAGTAGAAAGGAATGCGAAGTGCCAGTCTCATATATTGCTAATGGGAGGATGATTGGCATAGCAAATCAATTCGGCATTATCTTACAAAATTGACTATTTGAACACCCTAAGAGACAGCAATTTTTTCTGTTTTGGTATCGTTAATATACAATTAAATGAACAACACTGTGGTTACTAGATTCCCCCCATTATCAAGTCCCCAACACATACCCCATTACAATCACTGTCCATCAGCGTAGTAAGATGCTATAGAGTCACTACTTGTCTTCTGTGTGCTATACTACCTTCCCCATGCCCCCCACCCCCCTACATTATGTATGCTAATTGTGATGCCCCTTATTCCCCTTCTCCTTCCCTTCCTCGCAATCCCCCACCCTCCACCAGTCCCTTTCCCTTTGGCAACTGTTAGTCCATTCTTGGGCTCTGTGAGTCTGCTGCTGTTTTGTTCCTTCAGTTTTTGCTTTGTTCTTATGCTCCACAGGTGAGTGAAATCATTTGGTGCTTGGCTTATTTCACTGAGCATAATATCCTTTAGCTCCATCCATGTTGTTGCAAATGGTAGGATTTGTTTTCTTCTTATGGCTGAATAATATTCCATTGTGTATATGTACCACCATTTCTTTATCCATTCATCTACTGGTGGACACTTAGGTTGCTTCCATTTCTTGGCTATTGTAAATAGTGCTGCAATAAACATAGGAGTGCATATGTCTTTTTGAAACTGGGATCCTGCATTCTTAGGGTAAATTCCTAGGAGTAGAATTCCTGGGTTAAATGGTATTTCTATATTTAGTTTTTTGAGGAATCTCCATACTGCTTTCCACAATGATTGAACTAGTTTCATTCCTACCAGCAGTGTAGGAGGGTTCCCCTTTCTGTGCATCCTCACCAGCATTTGTTGTTCCTATTCTTTTCTATGTTGGCCATCCTAACTGGTGTGAGGTGATATCTCATTGTGGTTTTAATTTGCATTTCCCTGATAATTAGCAATGTGGAGCATCTTTTCACGTGTCTGTTGGCCATCTAAATTTCTTCTTTGGAGAAGTGTCTGTTCATATCCTCTGTCCATTTTTTAATAGGGTTATTTGCTTTTTGGGTGTTCAGGTGTGTGAGTTCTTTATATATTTTGGATGTTAACCCTTTGTCAGATATGTCATTTACAAATATATTCCCCCATACTGTAGGATGCCTTTTTGTTCTGCTGATGGTGTCCTTTGCTGGGCAGAAGCTTTTTAGCATGATGTAGTCCCATTTGTTCATTTTTGGTTTTTTTTCACTTGCCTGAGGAGATACGTTCAGGAAAAATTTCTTATGTTTATATTCAAGAGACTTTTGCCTATGTTTTCTTCTAAGAGTTTTATGGTTCCATGACTTACATTCGTGTCTTTGATCCATTTAGAGTTTACTTTTGTGTATGGGATCAGACAATAATCCAGTTTCATTCTCTTGCATGTAGCTGTCCAGTTTTGCCAACACTAGCTGTTAAAGTGGCTGTCATTTCCCCGTTGTATATCCATGACTCCTTTATCATATATTAATTGACCATATATGCTTGGGTTTATATCTGGGCTCTCTAGTCTGTTCCATTGGTCTATGGGTCTGTTCTTGTGCCAGTACCAAATTGTCTTGATTACTGTGGTTTTGTAGTAGAGCTTGAAGTTGATGAGCCTAATCCCCCCCACTTTATTCTTCCATCTCAAGATTGCTTTGGCTATTTGGCATCTTTTGTGGTTCCATTTAAATTTTAGAACAATTTGCTCTAGTTTGTTGAAGAATGCTATTGGTATTTTGATAGGGATTGCATTGAATCTGTAGATTGCTTTTTGTAGGATGGCTATTTTGACAATATTAATTCTTCCTATCCATGAGTACGGGATGTGTTTCCATTTATTGGTAGCTTCTTTAATTTCTCTCATGAGTGTCTTGTGGTTTCAGGGCATAGGTCTTTCACTTCCTTGGTTAGTTTTATTCCTAGGTATTTTATTCTTTTTGATGCAATTGTGAATGGAATTGTTTTCCTGATTTCTCTTTCTGCTAGTTCATTGTTAGTGTATATAGGTATGCAACAGATTTCTGTATATTAATTTTGTATCCTGCAACTTTGCTGAATTCAGATATTAGATCTAGTAGTTTTGGAGTGGATTCTTTGGGGTTTTTTATGAGAGCCAGCAATTTTACTCCTAGGTATATACCCTAGGGAAACTCTTGCAAATTTAAAAAAGGAGACATGTACAGGAATGTTCATAGCATGTCCACAATCATAAAAGCCTGGAAAAAACCTAAATGTCTATTTATAGAAGAATGGATTGTGTTATGTTCATGTAATAATATGTTATGTAGTATTCAAAGTGAAGAAACTATAGCACAAGCAAAAATATCAATTTTAAGAATGTAATAATTGAGTGAAAAAGGGAGTCCCAAATGATCACATAAATAGGATAGCCTTATATAAAGTTAAAAATGCTTATTGTCCAATGTAGACTTTTTCTCACAATGCATATGGATATAAAAGTATGTATATGCACACATATATACATACATGTAAGTAAAATGATAGCCTTGTGTAAATATACATAGATATCCACATATAAGTACACGTGTAAATATATAAAGCCAAGGAAATCCACCAGTTCCAGATAGGGGTCAGGATAGTGGTATTCTGGCCATAAGATTATAAAAAGTCTGAAACATAAATTGAAGTTTATGCCATTTTCTAGTTTCTATTTAAAATGGTGGTTTTGCTGATATAACATTGCTAATGAGAAAGGAAGGAATAAAAGTGAGCCATGCAAAATCCAGGAACTGGAGCTTGTCGCATACTAATATGTATAATCAATCTAATTTTGGGTACCTGAATCCCACATAACATCTAAAATAATTGTGGTTTTTGCTATGATTTGAGAGTGCAGGAAAGCAGCATTTAATCCAAAATGAATGAAGGGAAAAACCTGGAAATGAGCTTCCCAAAGAAAAGTATTGTCTTCGCTATAGTATTTATAGATAACTTTGTGCACATTCTATGTGTCAGATCCTGTTCTAAGCATCTTATGTGTGTCAGCTCATTTAATCTTCACAATAATAGGTAACATCACATTTATTTTAACATGTGGAGATAATTTAAGTAACAATGTCACACAAGTAACAAGTAGCAATTATTCTCTCAGACAGTTATTCTCTCCCACATGCATGGTAAGATCACTGTGCCTAGAGACTGTTTTAATTTCTGCCTCCTTCATCAAAGTTTGAGGTCATTGGCAGTATGATCCATGTCATATTCATTGTTTATTTCCAGACCTAGGACAATGTCTAAACCCCATTATGTGTTCACTAAGTGCTCATATAATGAGTGAATAAGTGACTGACTAAATGAATATGGTTCCTGTTCCTAAAGATCTTACAATCCTTTTTCCAGTGGCCAAAGGGGGACCAACATGTAAACAACATACTGCAATTCAAGATATCTGCCTATAGACAAATATGTGCAAAGTCATGGCCCATTGTGGGAAATCATTTCCTAGAATTGGTATTTTAAGGAGCCATAATCCACAATCCATTTGGGCAAATCTTTTGCTATTGTGAAAGGTAAGAATGATGCCAAGGTAGGTCAGCAACTCACAAAAGCCAAGGCTAGTGATCTGCTAGGTCCTTATGCAGACAGGGTGTCAGACAGATTGAAAAAAAGCCTTCAAAGTAGAAAAATATAATGCTGTGAGCATTATAAAATATGATGAAGAATGCATTAGATGAGGGTCTTGATTCTTTTTATCATCAAAGGTTTTTGAGCTTGCTATGTGCTAGGCAACACACCAATACATACAAGGCATAGTTTCTTGACCTCAGGTAACTTAAAGTATTGGTAGAAGAGCTCATAATTAATTAAAAATAAATCCATGGTTTCATACATTTACTCAAATTCAGTGAGAGAATGATATATTTTTGGCTGATAGGAGGGATTGGCTCTTATGTTTCCTATTGTTTCTACAGCTGTTAGTAGCAGATTGTTCTAGAAAGGAGAACAATTAAACAATGAAAAAGCAAAGTTCCCTCTTATTTTGGCCTGTGTCTGACATGGTAACACCCATGTGCCCAGCTGTTACACATATAATTAATTTTTCCTCAGCTCAGGCTATTTTAAGGGTTTTAGTATAAAACCCCTTTGTGAAGGCATCTCATTCATTTCTCTACTGATTAATCAGGAAATCTATTTATTCTTCCTTTTTGTTGCCATTTAGCAAGGAATGTGAAGCTATAAGAGCATTCCATGTAAATTTATAAAAGCCTGGATTTCTATTCTGATTTGAAAGCAATAGTTGTGTTGTGGTTTGATCTGTGACATGTGACATTTTGCTTAGTCAGTAGCATCTCTTCAGGTGCTGGGCAGGGCCATTTCCTCAGGTGGGTTAATCTGTGTAGATTGGCAAGGGTTCTGTGAAGCTTTGCTTCTGTGGGCTTTGTAACTCCATGTATAACCATGCAATTTTTAGAAAGCTGCTTATTAAATATAAGTTTTTGCTGATTCATGGCAACTTTACGGGGAGAGAGTGGATTGGCCTTAATTTTAACCTGCTATGTCCTCACAAAGATATTTTCTTATAGATGAAGCTCTTAGATTACTGAAGTGGAGAGATCAGATAGATTTGGGTTAAAATCCCAATCTACTTTTTTCTTACTATGTGAACTCGGGCAACTTATTAAAAATTTTGGAATCTCAGTTTCCTCATTGGTTAAATGCTCATGGTAGTAAGAATCTTGAGTGGTTATTTAAGGTTTAATGAACATATATGAAACATCTAATGCATAGTATTATGGGCTGAATTGTGTCTCTCTAAAATTCTTATGTTGAAGCCCTTATCTCTAGGACCTCAGAATGTGATGGTATTTGAAGATAGAGCCTTTAATGAGGTAATTAAGTTAAAAAGGGTGGTGGTGTTGGACGGTTCCTAATCTGATCTAATGTCTTTTATAAGAAGAGGAGATTAGGACAGGGGAGAAACACAAGAGCTACACATGCACAGGAGGGACACCCATGTGAAGAGGCAGGAAAAGGGCAGCCATTTGCAAGCCCAAGAGAGACTGTAGAGGAAACTACCTCGACCTGCACCTTGATATTAGACTTGAGCCTTCATAACTGTGAGAAAATAAATGTCTGCAGTTTAAGCCTCTCAGTCAGTGGTATTTTGTTATGGAAGCTCTAGGAAAGTAATATAGGTGGCACTCAATACAACTATTTTATATTATTATTTAAATTTTTTTAGTGTTGAATTTGGAACTAGTTAGCTTAGGTTTGAATTCTCTGTGCTTTAGTTTCTTCATTTCTAAAATAGAGTGAATAATATCTGCCTTATATCTTGCTGTGAGGACTAAATGAGTTAATACATATAAAGATCTTAGAACAGGGACTTGAAAAAAATTTTTTTAGTAAGCCATCTCACATGAACCTTCCTTCATCCTCATCCTAACTACACAAGTGTTAAAAAACAAATAGTTGTTACATGCAGTGCTTCCATCTACTGAAGAAGCCTCCTGACTGTGTCCCTACTTTCAGTCAATGTTTCATACAATATATTATGCACACTGTCCCGGACTAGACTTCCAGAAATGCGTCTCTAATTATTTTATTGTTCAAAAGCTTTTAATAATGGCTCATCACTAACAATGAACTGATTTTTGTATTTTCTCTTCTGGCATTCAAATCCTTCAATAATATAGATTCTAACTGCTTTTCCAGTCTTATTTCCTATAACTTTCTCCCTACTCCAAATCCTCTTACTTATATTACTTACAAGTACTAATAAGTAATGTTAGTACTTACATTAACTTACTTATATTGACCCACTTTCTTCTGAACATACTCTTCCCTAGTTCTGTGGTTTTGTCCAGATTTTTCCTTCTACCTGTAATTCTTTCTATGTTCACCTATCCCTATTAAAATCCTAACCGTTCATTAGGTCTCAGTTGGTTTTGTGTAGTTTTCCTCGACAATTTTAAACAAAAATGAGTTTTGCTTGCACTTCTAAACTTTATTGCTATAATTGTTGACTTTAAAGAGTTGTTAAATGGATAAATGCATGGATATATGGACAGATGGGTGAATGAAAAGATGGACGGAAGGACATGTAGGCACACAATAGAAACACACCTGTATTTCTATTGACTTAACAAGAATATTTTTATATGGTAGTTAACATTTGAAAAGCACTTAAAAATTCTGATAACTATGAAAAGTTGCATACTTTCTAAATGAATTATAAATTGTAGTGAATGACTAATAGTATTTAAATTTTTTTCTCTTTCCCTTTGTTTTCTACTTAAATATACAGGTCAAAATTGATTAAGAAATGATTGTGTCTGCGTTATTAATGCCCTGTAGTGTGAGTTGAAGTTAAGAATTTATTTAAAAGATTGTTTTCATTAAAATAATGCTACTAACATGTTGTTAGTCTTCTGTAATATTTGTGAAATTGAATTAGTAGTTAGATGCCTATGTAGTAACATTATAATTTGCTTTTCTGACAGGGACATTTGTAAGGTTAATTAGTGCCTGTAATGATTTTTGTCCCTCATAATGAAAAGATGCTATGCAAATAGAGTGTGGAGTAAAAAAATCCATTAAAACCACAAAGCTTATATTATCAGTGGCTGTAGATGGATTAAAAAAGTTGTTCTAGAAGGGAGAGAATCTAAATCATTACTTCTAACCCTGAGGTATTGTTTCCAGGCTAAACATCTTAGCCCCAGATATGATGAACACATTTTCATTCAGATGAGACCATCATTTAGTAGATAGAATCATAGGTGTTAAGACTCAAATGGCCAGACAGAAAATATAGGAGAAAAATATCTATTTCTCCTCTTCTGGTACCTCCAGGTGCCTGATTTAATTATTTACTCAAAATTGATCTCTAGGTGCTTCCTCTCCTACAGTTATCAGGTGCATTGCTAAACCTTCGTGTTAGAGTATCTGACATAAGCAGATCCTGCCCTGAACCTGCAAGATCTAAATCTGGTTCTCAGAGTTTCATCCTAACTGACCTAACCTAGAGATAATAAATACTCTTTCTGTGTACACTATCTAATAGCTTCTTTTGAACATTAGAAATAAACAATATAGAATGCTGTTATACTTTTGCAGATGTTTGGGGGTTCAGGAAGAAAGAGAATGTCTTAAGTCTTCTTGGGCTGCATAATACAGTACCAGTAGTATAAGCAACAAACACCTATTTCTCACAGCTCTGGAGCCTGGGAAGTTCACGGTCATGTTGAAGGCCCTCTTCTTTGTTTGTGGACAGTCGTCTTCTTGGTATTTGGTGGAGAGCAGAGAAAGGGGAAGCACACTCTCTCTTTTCTGAGAAGGGTGCTCATTCCACCATCATGAGGCTTCCACCTCATGACCGAATTACCTCCCAAAGGCCCATCTCCAAATATTATCACATTGGGTATTAGAGTTTCAACGTGTGAATTTTGGGGGTACAGAATCCTTCAGTCCATTGTTGAGAACTAACACTTTCTGAACATCTGTTATATTCTAGCACTGGACTTTGTATTTAAATTTGAAAAGCCCTCATTAACATATTAGGCATCTTTATTATGAGATATACCTTCCTGTATCATAGAACTTATTTTACAGTATTATTTTAATTAGTGGTTTAAGTGTCTGTTTCCCTTCCTAGAGCATAGGCTCTTGAGGGCAGGGGCCATGTCTATTTTATTCATTTCCGTATCCTAATTACCCAGTGCCGTGTTTGGACATAGTAGGAGCTCAATTAATATTGTTAAAGAATGAAAATTTACAATCCTACTTAATCTTCTCATTAACATTCCTAACTCCTCTGCACTTTAAAATAGCAAAACTAATAGCCCTCAGGATTTTTCTGAAAATCAAATTAAAGATACCTTCAGATTAAGATGGCATATTGGAACTGCAGCAAAGATTTTCCCTTTGCCAATACATAAGTATATGAGCAAAAGTAGTTAAAATTAACATACACACACATACGCGTGCACACACACATACACATACATGTGCACACACATGCACATCACCGCCACCATCACCAAATAAGAAAGGGGTATATTCTAATGCAATAACCTTGAAAAATTAGTGGCTGGGGAAAGAAAATAAGGGTTTTATAGTGGAATAGAGAGACGCAATACAGATTGGCTTCTAGTCGCATCCAAGCCCCCTCCCCATGGTTCTTCCCATGCTATCCCCATTATCTCCAGTAAAAATCTAAGTAGTAAGTAAAGAAGTTATCGGTAGAGGCTATTGGCAATAACTGCTGGGGAGAGACAGGTGAAATGATGAAGTAAACAGTGAGGCTGGCACGCTGTGGAAAGTGAAGGATTCTAGGCAAGCCATCTGAAATACAATTACGAAGAGTCAATAGTAGGACAGGGTGTTAAACAGAATCTCAGAAGACAGAGTCATCAGTTTTACTCTGAAGACTCCAATATCTGCTTACTGTTATTTTTTTTCCTGCTTTTTTTATTCCCCTAAGAACAAGAAATATCCAGACCTCAAACTGTAATTGGGGACAGGAGTGTTGGGAAATAACACCAAGAAGTTATCATATCATATCACATCACATCTATCATACATGATAACAAAGAGAATGACCAAGTAGAATGCCTTTTTATTTTATAAGGAAAAGAAAAATATATATAACAAAAAGAAATTAAAGGTATGAAAAGATAAATATTTAACACAAAATTAAATATAATTCATGGGCAGAAAGAAATTTATGCTGTATGAAAACAAGATCTTCAAACTGGAGTTTCTGTATTGCCATTCTTCCATCTAGAGACTGACGATGTATTGCTCAGGCGTAAAATCATCTGAAGCACCAAATGAAAGTACTTTTGAAATATTGATATCTACAAAGTACCATTAATTAAGGCCCAATAAGCCTGTGATAGGACTTCCTGTATTTCCATGTCTTAAAAAATTTTCTGTTATGGAAAAAATCAAGGCAATTGGTTATGTCTCATAATACCATGTTCTAAATTCAGATGTTCTGTAGAGTAAGACAGTGAGCATAATGTCAATTTTTGTTAATGACTTCACTACTTCTGTCCTTCTACTGTAAAAAATAAATGGCTATTACAAGAGAAAAGCAAAGAAATTATCAATAAAAAGCATTGAAGGAAGAGGTACTTGGTTCATCCAGGTAGCACAGTCATGGAAATACTCCGTTCTGTTTATTTCTCGTCCATCTATCCATCCATTTACTTTGAAGGAAGAAGTGAGGCTGTTTTCAAAGTAAGTTACTAATACCTTTGTTTGAATAAAAAATAAAATAAATATGATTTACTGACGGTTTGATAATAACTGGCTCTGTCAATTAAGTAGTTTTGTGATCATTTTCTATAAATTGAAGTGGCTAACTCTACTCCAAGATTTTGATGAAAATATAAATTTTCAAAAGATATATTATTCAGAGGTGATGGAATAATGGGTATCAGACTTACTTTTGTGTCATAAATAACCATGAAACTGGACAGAAGGCATAAAGCAACTGTTTGGGGCCATTAGATAACAGATAATTCAAAATTGTCATCCCTGAATAAATAAAATACACATGGTGAGTTTTATTTGTATCCTATCTTTCTGCCTGGCAAAGAGCAAAAGATATGAAGAGTGGAGGGAAGTGATATCAAAGCTTATTGCTGCTGAAGTTGCTTGAATTTATAGGGCAAAATACTAGAAATGAGAGAACTTCCCAGAGAAGGGAGTCAGATAACCTGCATAGGAAATTCCATTGAATCTTCCCAAAAGAAAAGTACACAAATGCAGATAAAACTTGGTAAGGCCTTGCAGAGCAGTTTAAGTATACCTGTGCTTGACATATTAAAGGAAGTTCTTCAAAATGAAGGAAGATGGGATTGGATTAAAGATGGCAGCATGAGAGGTGAGACATAGGCATCCTCCTAAAACCGCATATAATATGAAAATATAATTAATACAACTAATCCTGAAAGAGCAACAGGAAAGAGGAGTGCACCAGACTGCATACACCTGGAGAAAAGAGCAGCCCTCACAGAACAGGGTAACATACCAAAGCTGTGGCCTGGTGGGACCCAAGCCCTTCCCCTACCCCAGCTCACCAGAAGGAGGAAGAGAAATGGAGCAAGGAGGGAGTGGAGGCCTGGGACTGCTAAATACCTAACTCCAGAGATCTGCTCTGGGAGCACAAGCCTACATTTCATGGTGCTTGCATGATACTCTTGTGATTACGGGGTTGGAAAGCTAAGACAGGCAGAATTCCTGGAGAGACGGAGGTGCCAGCCGCTTGTGGAAAGCAGGGATCCATATCCAGCTACTCTGGACAAAGAAAGGCGGGCAGTCTGAGAGACTTCCTAACAGGGAAGCCCTTAGCAAAAGGACTGCAAAAGGGGCAAGGATTGCACAGCGCTTACTGCTCAGAAGAGAGGACAGGTAGAAAAAATTGTCCGGGTACACTCTGCCCACCAGGTTGGGAGCTTTGCCATGTAGACTCTCATATTTAAGGAGGAAAAAGAAATCTTCCTCCTTAGACGACCTTCAGGTGCTCCAGCTCCCTGGCTGGCTACACAGCTCCAAGGACCCCCTCTGTGATACGCAGCCTACTGCGCCTTTCTCCCAACCAGCCCCACCTGGCTTGCAAACTGGCAAACCCTACCCTGTTGTTAGCCCAGCCAGAAGGAAGATCTGTCTACAGCAACTACAAACGCAAAGCATAGAGGCTTATACCTGTGTGCTCGGCCCACTGGTTCAGGCAGTGGAGATAGGCACAGCAGCTGGGAAGCAGGAAACAACTTTCCTCCCCCCAGGCACCAATACCACTCCCCTGAGACCCCTGACATTGCTTAGGGGCTGAGCAGCTCCAGGGAGTAGAGCTTCTGGGCACTAGAGGGCGCCATATACAAATATGAAATGCCAAAGGAACCTCGTTCAGAGTAAAATTATTAATACAACTCCTGAGAAAGATTTAAATGACATCAACCTCATGACTCTTCCTGAAAGGGAGTTCAAAATAAAAATCATTAACATGCTCATGAAGGTACAGAAAGATATTCAAGAACCCAGGCATGAATTCCGGTCAGAGATCCAGTCGTTGAAGAGCACAGTGGAGGTTATTAAAAGCAGATTTAATATGGTGGAGGAGATGATAAATGAAATAGGAACTAGAGAAGAGGAATACAATGAAGCTGAGGCATAGAGAGAAAAAAGGATATCTAAGAATGAAAGAATATTGAGAGAACTGTGTGACCAATCCAAAAAGAACAATATTCTTATTATAGGGGTACCAGAAGAAGAAGAGAGAAAAAGGGATAGAAAGTGTCATTGAGGAGGTAATTGCTGAAAACTTCCCCAATCTGGGGAAGGAGATAGTCTCTCAGGCCGTGAGATGCACAGATCTCCCAACACAAAGGACCCACGGAAGACAACACCAAGACATATAGTAATTAAAATGGCAAAGATCAAGGATAAGGACAGACTATTAAAAGCAGCCAGAGAGAGAAATAAGATCACATACAAATGAAAGACCATTAGACTATTATCAGGCTTCTCAGCAGAAACCTTACAGGCCAGAAGGAAGTGACATGATGTATTTAATACAATGAAGCAGAAGGGCCTCAAACGAAGATTACTTTATCTGGCAAGATTATCATTTAAATTTGAAGGAGGGATTAAACGATTTCCAAATAAGGAAAAGCTGAGAGAATTTACCTCCCACAAACCATCTCTACAGTGTATTTTGGAGGGACTGCTATAGATGGAAGTCTTCTTGAGGTTTAATAGCTGTCACCAGAGGTAATAACACCACAGTAAAGAAAGTAGAACAGCTAATTACTAAGAAAATGCAAAATTAAATTAACTATCCACAAAGTCAATCAAGGGATAGACAGAGTACAGAATATGATACCTAATATATAAAGAATTGAGATGGAAGAAAAGGAGAAAGAAAAAAAAAAGAAAAAGATCTTTAGATTGTGTTTGTAACAGCATATTAAGTGAGTTAAGTTAGACTCTTAGATAGTAAGGAAGTTAACCTTGAACCTTTGGTAACCATGTATCTAAAGCTTGCAATGCCAATAAGTACATACATATCAATAATCACCCTAAATGTAAATGGACTGA
This sequence comes from Smutsia gigantea, assembly GCA_032199065.1. Taxonomy (NCBI): domain Eukaryota; kingdom Metazoa; phylum Chordata; class Mammalia; order Pholidota; family Manidae; genus Smutsia; species Smutsia gigantea. The sequence goes on along the minus strand of JAVSCE010018192.1, from coordinate 38,489 downwards.
ATGCACCAATCAAAAGACATAGAGTCACTGAATGGATAAAAAAGCAACAACCATCTATACGCTGCCTACAAGAGTCTCACTTTACCCAAAGACACAGACTAAAAGTGAAGAGATGGTAAAAGATATTTCATGTAACTAATAGGGAGAAGAAAGCAGGAGTTGCAGTATTTGTATCAGACAAAATAGACTTCAAAACAAAGTCACAAGAGACAAAGAAGGACATTACATAATGATAAAAGGGTCAGTCTAACAAGACGACATATCCATTATAAATATTTATGTGCCCAACACAGGAGCACCTACATATGTGAAACAAATACTAACAGCCTTAAAGGGGGAAACAGAATGCAATGCATTCATTCTACGAGACTTCAACGCTCCACTCACTCTGAAGGACAGATCAACCAGATAGAAAATAAGTAAGGAGACAGAGGCACTGCACAATACAATGGAACAGATGGACCTAACAAACATCTACACCCAAAAGCAGCAGACTACACATTCTTTTCAAGTACACATGGAACACTTTCAAGATTAGATCATATACTAGGCCACAAAAAGAGCCTCAGTAAATTCAAAAACACTGAAATTGTACCAACCAGTTTCTCAGACCACAAAGGTATGAAACTAGAAATGAATAGCACAAAGAAAATGAAAAATCCCACAAACACATAGAGGCTTCACAACATGCTCCTAAATAACCAATGGATCAATGGCCAAATAAAAACAGAGATCAAGCAATATATGGAGACAAATGACAACAATAATTCAACACTGCAAAATCTGTGGGACGAAGCAAAGGCCGTGTTAAGAAGAAAGTATATTGCAATACAGGCCTATCTCAGGAAAGAAGAACGATCCCATATGAGCAGTCTAAACTCACAATTAATGAAACTGGAAAAAGAACAACAAATGAGGCCTAAAGTCAGTAGAGGAAGGGACATAATAAAGATTAGAGCAGAAATAAATAAAATCGAGAAGAATAAAACAGTGGAAAGAATCAATGAAAGGAGAAGCTGGTTCTTCGAGAAAATAAACAAAATAGATAAACCCCCAGCCAGACTTACCAAGAAAAAAAGAGAGTCTACACACATAAACAGAATCAGAAATGAGAAAGGAAAACTCACTACAGACACAACAGAAATACAAAGAATTATTAGAGAATACTATGAAAAATTGTGTGCTAACAAACTGGATAACCTAGAAGAAATGGAAAACTTTATAGAAAAATACAACCTTCCAAGCTGACCCAAAAAGAAACAGAAAATCTCAACAGACCAATTACCAGCAACGAAATTGAACTGGTAATCAAAAACCTACCGAAGAACAAAACTCCTGGACCACATGGCTTCACCGCTGAATTTAACAAACATTTAGTGAAGACCTAATACCCATCCTCCTTAAAGTTTTCCAAAGAGTAGAAGAAGAGGGAATATTTCCAAACTCATTCTGTAAGGCCAGCATAACTCTAATACCAAAATCAGGCAAAAACACCACAAAAAAAGAAAATTACAGACCAATATCCCTAGTGAAAATAGATGCAAAAATACTCAACAAAATATTAGCAAACTGAATTCAAAAATACATCAGAAATATCATCCATCATGATCAAGTAGGATTTATTCCAGGGATGCAAGAAGCGTACAACATTTGAAAATACATCAACATCATCCACCACATCAACAAGGAAGATTGGCAAGGGAGAAGTTAAACTGTCCCTGTTTGCAGATGACATGATATTGTACATAAAAAATCCCTAAAGAATCCACTCCAAAACTACTAGATCTAATATCTGAATTCAGGAAAGTTGCAGGATACAAAATTAATACACAGAAATCTGTTGCATTCCTATACACTCACAATGAACTAGCAGAGAGAGAAATCAGGAAAATAATTCCATTCATAGTTGTATCAAAAAGAATAAAATACCTAGGAATAAACCTAACCAAGGAAGTGAAAGCCCTATACTCTGGAAACTACAAGACACTCATGAGAGAAATCAAGGAAGATAACAATGAATGGAAATGCATCCCATGCTCATGGATAGGAAGAATTAATATTGTCAAAATGGCCATCCTGCCTAAAGCAATCTGCAGATTCAATGTAATTCCTATCAAAATACTAACAGCATTCTTCAATAAACTAGAGAAAATCGTTCTAAAATTCGTATGGAACCAGAAAAGTCCCCGAATAGCGAAAACAATCCTGAGAAAGACGAATAAAGCTGGGGGGGATTATGCTCCCCAACTTCAAGCTCTACTACAAAGAAACAGTACTCAAGACAATTTGGTACTTGCACAAGAACAGACCCATAGACCAATAGAACAGACTAGAGAGCCCTGATATAAACCCAACCATATATGGTCAATTAATATATGGTGAAGGAGCCATGGACATACAATGGGGAAATGACAGCCTCTTCAACAGCTGGTGTTGTCAAAATTGGACAGCTACAGCAAGAGAATGAAACTGGATTATTGTTTAACCCCATACACAAAAGTAAACTCTAAATGGATCAAAGACCTGAATGTAAGTCATGAAACCATAAAACTTTTAGAATACAACATAGGCAAAAATCTCCTGAATATACACATGAACAACTTCTTCCTGAATGCATCTCCTCGAGCAAGGGAAACAAAAGCAAAAATGAACTCATGGACTACATCAAACTAAAAAGTTTTTGTACAGCAAAGGACACCATCAACAGAACAAAAAGGCATCCTACAGTATGGGAGAATATATTTGTAAATGACATATCCAATAAGGGGTTAACATCCAAAATATATAAAGAACTTACATGCCTCAACACCTAAAAATCAAATAATCCGATTAAAAATGGTCAGAGGATATGAAGAGACAGTTCTCCAAAGAAGAAATTCAGATGGCCAACAGACACATGAAAAGATGCTCCACATCACTAATCATCAGGGAAATGCTAATTAAAACCACAATGAGATATCACCTCACACCAGTAAGGATGGCCAGCATCGAAAAGACTGAGAACAACAAATGCTGGTGAGGATGCGGAGAAAGGGGAACCCTCCTACACTCCTTTCTGGTGGGAATGTAAGCTAGTTCAACCATTGTGGAAAGCAATATGGAGGTTCTTCAAAAAATTAAAAATAGAAATACCATTTTACCTGGAATCTCACTCCTTGGAATTTACCCTAAGAATACAACTTCTCTGATTCAAAAAGATGTATGCACCCCTGTGTTTATTGCAGCACTTTTTACAATAGCCAAGATATGGAAGCAACCTAAGTGTCCATCAGTAGATGAATGGCTAAAGAAGAAGTGGTACATATACACAATGCAATACCATTCAGCCATAAGAAAGAAACAAATCCTACCATTTGCAACAACATGGATGGAACTGGAGGATATTTGGTCAGTGAAATAAGCCAGGTGGAGAAAGACAAATGCCAAATGATTTCCCTCATTTTTGGAGTATAACAACGAAGCAAAACTGAAGGAACGAAATAGCAGCAGACTTAGAAACGCCAAGAAGGAACTAGTGGTTACCAAAGGGGAGGGGTGTAGGAGGGTGGTTGGGGAGGGGGGGAGAAGGGGATTGAGGGGTATTATGTTTGGTACACATGGTGTGGGGGATCAAGGGGGACAGTGTAGCACAGAGAAGGCAAACAGTGAATCTGTGGCATCTTACTACACTGATGGACAGTGACTGCATTGGGTTGTGGGTGGGGACTTGATAATATGGGTAAATGTAGTAACCACATTGTTTTTTTCATGTGAAAGCTTCATAAGTGTATATATCAATAATACATTAAGAAAAAAATATATTTAAAAAAATCAAGGAAGGTGATACCAGATAGGAGCTCAGATATCCATAATGGAAGGAAGAGCACCAAAAATGATAAATATGTGGGTAAATATGAAATACTTTTTCTCCCATTTCTTAAAAAGACAATTGACTCTTAAAAGCAAAAATAATAGTGATATGTTGTTGATTTATAAAATCTGAGAAAAATGTATGAAAACCAGGTCACAAAACACAGAAAGGGGGCAAATGGAAATATTTTATCATAAGTTGAAGTGGTATAGTATCAAATCAGTGTGGACTGTGATAATTTAAGGCAGCATATTGTAACTCCTAGTATACTCCTAGAAATACAAAAAAGGTGTAGTAAAATAGCGAATGGAAGAAATAAGAAAAAATACTATATATATTATTTAAAGCCAAAATAAGACAGCAAAGGGGTTTTAAAAAATATACGGAGATGGGACAAATAGAAAACAAATAACAAAATGGTATTCTTAACCCCAACTATGTCAGTAATTACATTAAGCATACATTAAGTATACAAAATATTTATGTTTAAGTAGTCATAAGAATATGAATAAAAACAGTCATCCATCAAAAAAATACTGCGGCTATATTAATATCCGATAAAGTAGATTTATTTATTTAAGTTAGTTAATATACAGTATTATGTTGTTTTCAAGTATACAACACTGTGGTTCAACAGTTACCCACATTATTAAATCCTCACCCCAACTAGTGCAGTTACTGTCTGTCAACATAGGAAGATGTTACAGAACTGTTGGCTATATTTTCCAGGCTGCACTTCCATCCCTGTGACCAATTTATATTATCATTGAGATTTTTGTGCCTCTTTACCCCCCTTACCCACCCTACCCACCTACCTCAACCCCTCCCCCATGGTAATCACTAGTCACTTCTCAGTGTCTATGAGTCTACTGCTGTTTTGTTCATTGTATTTTGTTTTGTTTTTAGATTCCACATATAAGTGACAAAAACAGTAGATTTAAACAAGAAGTATTATCAGAGGTAGTGAGGTCCATTTCATAATGATAAATTGAAATTAAAATACCTGGGATATTTTGAACCTTAGGTAAAGGAGTCACTAGAAAAGATAAAAACCTCATCTTATATGAGACATTCTAAAATATGCATTTCCCTGATTCACAGGATTTGAACAATTTAAAAATGTTCTCTTATGGTTGCTTCTTTGATTCTTCTCATGTATTTCTTTCATGTGAAATTCTGTTTCTCCTCCTTTGAAATCACTTTTCTATCTGGCAACCTTCCTATTCCTCCTGTAACAATGCAGTTATAAGGTAGGCCTGGCAGGCCCCTCTTGTTGGTCTCATATTTAACCCTTTACTAGCTAGTCATTCAATAAGTATTTATTGAGCTCATACTATGTACTAGACACTATTCTAGGCTGAGGATACAACAGTGAATTAAACTCCTCCAGGGAGACAGGGGTCAGAGAACAGAAAATAAACAAATAAACATGGAGCATGCAATAGATGTATCTGTAGTGATACATGCAATAGAAAAAAAATAAAAATAGGGATGTAGGAAATGCTATTGAGGAGTGGTAAAGTAAGGCATCTCTGTAAAGATGCCATCTTTGCAGACCTGGAGACAGTGTGGTAGCACTATTAGATACCTGGGAGAAGATCATCCTGGATAGAGGCAGTATGTACAAAAGTGCTGTGTCAGAAATATACCTGCTAAAAATGTAAAATAGATTGGAAAAGAGTGTGGCAAGAAGAGAGTGAGAGAGGAACAGAGTAGTAGCAGAGGAGGCAGAGAGGCACTAGGAAGCTACATCATGTTGGTTGGTGAATGCCTCTACATGGACTTGGATTTTTTTTCTGAATGAGTTGTAAATCCATTACAGGGACTTTTGAGCAGAGGAATAACATTATTTGACATATTCTACTTATCACTGTGGCTGCAGTGTGGAGATTTAACTCCTTACCCCTTAAGTTAGATAAGAAAGGATTGTGCAAGGAGAACAAACATACTTGCAGATTTATTGACCTGTCCTCTATGCTAGATTCATGTCATTGCTTTTTATGTGCCCTGTTAGTGATCCTTTGAGCTATTCAGAAAGACCTTTGATATTCAACTATTGAAATATTTGTTTTGAAATAGTCATATATCTTATGATTGACTAAAGAGATAACCACTGTTCATTTTTACAATTAATGGAAAAACAAAGCAAAAACAAATGTCCATTAAACCTGTGACAGGAATACCTCAATAATTTTTTTCATTTAAATTTCTTTTTCTTGGCTTCAGATTAAAGACAGGTGATCTTTGTTCATAACTTATTTATAATGTAGCTTATCATTTCTCTTGACTTCAGGAATTCTGGTAATATCCTCAACTGACTGATATCACTAGGATGAGCCAGCACCTTCCTGTCATAGATGCTCCTTCTGTTTTATTCCAGACTCTAGTTCTGCCTTTGACCGTCTGTGACAAGGTGCCATTGGGACTGGTTTTCCCTTGTAGCCATTCTCACTCTGACTCTCCTCCCTGACACCAGTCTGCGTTTTTCAGCAGCTTGAGAGAAAAAGCCAAGTTATCTAAATGTAACATTGGCTACGATGATTTAAAACTCACTAGAGACTTTTGGCTCGACATACAAACTCCCTGTTTTTTTACTGTTACAGACAGTGTCCTTGGTTTATAACTTAGCTCTGGCTTGGAAGAGTCTTTTGTATAAGATTTTTACTAGGATATAAGGTTTTTTACAGGGACAGGCTGCCACCCAGAAAGTTTTCAGAATCTCAGGCCATGAGATGAGGATTTTCAGGACTCAGGAAAAATAGTATTCCATTTCTCCATTGTGTTAGACTTGAATTCACTTTGGAAGACTCACTCAATGTTCTGATAGTAGCTGAGGGAGTGAAATGACTAACTCTGGGAGAGACGAAGCCTTCAGCAGGGTGGTATTTAAGCTGGATCCCATTCTTGCCACTCAAATTGTGGTCAGTTGACAAGCAGTAGTATGACCTGCCCCCAGGTATTACCTGGAATTTTGTTAGAAATGCAGTTTCTTGGGCCCTGGTCCAGGTTTATGAAGTCAGAATTTGATTTTAAAAAGATCCTCAGGTGGATTGTAAGCACATGAAAATTGGAGAAGCACTGATTTAAAGTAAGAATAATCTGGTAGGTAGAGAAGGTATATAAGTCATTTTTAAACAGAGGACGGACCCATAGACAAAGGCACAGGCCACGGAGGCATGTGGCGTATTTGTTTGGTTAAATCTTAAAGTGCCTCTTGAACATAAGAGAGCAATTTGGTAACATACCTGAGGCCCAGACTATGAAGGAATTATATGCTATATAAAGAATTTGTACTTCTTCTGAGCAACAGGGTTCAGTTGGAAGTCTCAACAGACACATGGCATGATGCTTTAGAAAGACAACTCCAGCAGCCATGTGAAGAATAGATTAGAAAGGAGTTAGGAAAGGTCTGCTAACTCAAGAAGTTATTTCAGATGAGAGGACCTAAGCCACCACAGCAGAAGTGAAGAGTAGGAGTTGAATTCAACAAATATTTTAGGAATTGAAGTTATGAGGATTCTTTTTTGACTGAATGAAAATGAATCAGAGGTGACTCAGAGGTTTCCACAGAGAGTGTGGAGTTGGTGATTGCACCGAGGAGTTAGAAAATTCAGAAGGAGCAAGTCCTACATCCCTAATACATTCAGTATTGGAGATGTTCACTGCAAGTGTTTATGAAAAATGCAGAGGGAGATGGTTAGGAATATGGTTCGGGAGGCTAGAAGAGAGGTTGCGATTTGAGATAGAAAAAATAGGAGTTAGAAATTTAAAGATGAAGCTGAAGAAGCTATAGGGATGTTTGAGACCACCTCTGGGGCAGAAGCATAATATCTGCTCTAAATCAGTGTCATCTGCTTTAGGTAGTAAAGTAGAAGAAAAGGAAAGAGAAGGCAGTAACACGGGGAGAAGACAGAACTCAAATAATATGGAGGGAAGGAACTGCTGGCATAACAATCCAAAAAATGAGACCAGGAGTATAAGAAGAGAGTTGACTTCAGAAAAAAAGAGGAATATCTGCCTCTTCTTCCCAAAGGAGAGGAGATGAGCTCAGGTTAAGATTTTAAGATTGAGATGGAGGATAAGAAAGTTCATACTTTCTGCCTGCTATTTTCTCGATGAAGTAGGAAGCAAGGCCATCTGCAGAGAGAGAGGGGGCTGGGACAGTATCTTGATGAGAGTGGTGCAGGTTTATAGTAGCCACTTCGGGGTGTGGGAGAAGTAGTGGATGGGAGACAACTTAAACGGGTTGCTGGGCAGTGCAGAAAGCCTAGCAGAGGTTGGAACCATAAATTACTTCTTTTCTCACTCCGTCATTCCATGACAATCCCTTTTTCTCTCCTGTCTGCTTTCTTTTCATTTATAGTATTAACAGGAAATAATTTTCCAGTAAATTTAAAGCCTAATTCAGGAAAGAAGAAAAAGTTTTGTATTTCAAGCACCTAAGACAAATCTGCTTGAGGTTTTGTTTTAATTAGAATTAATTCGTACTCTTCCCTAATGAAAGTACCACATGTTCATTATTGAAAGCTTGGAAAATAAAGAAAATTTAAAAAATAGGATAATATTATCCATTGAGAAAAATTGTTGATACTGTTTTTCCTTCCAGTACTTCGTCTATAAATAAAAAGTTTTATTTTATTTTGCTTGCTCATTTTACATGGCTGTGTTAATCACAGATAAACTCCTTTGTATCTTTCTATTTTCAACTCCATAAGATTTGTAATTTTTTTTATGATCACAAGAGCAATTAATATTTGTTGTCAACTTTTGAAAATACAGAAAAGTACGGAGGTGAAAATATAAATCACTCATGATCCCATCACCCAGAGAATACGACTCAGTTATTAAAGATTTTGAGGAAACTTTTATGTCACATTTTGGAAAACATTTTCTAGCAACATTTCCTGCTAATATTTGATCTTAGTTCTTCTTCATTAAGTTTAAATAGCCTGGGCCATAACAGAATTTTACCTGGAGAACCTCTAATCAGTGCAGCCACTACAACAGCCCAGTCAGCTTTGCTGTTGCCCCACACCTTACTGGCAGAGGTAAGGACTCAAGAAGAGAATGTGGCAAGGAGGAGGAAGCACTATTAACGTCTATTAAACAAAGATGTTCCTTTGCTTTTGCTCGTGTCATGAATATGAAAGCTATTCTGCTCCTCCCTGTTGCTTCCTACCCCACAGCTGACTTCTGTCATTATTATGTCCTCGAGCAGCTTTGGCTCTAATATTCGATGGGAGGGGCTTTTAGGAGTGTAATAATTTCCTGCTATAGCACTGTCCATGTGTCAGCCAGTATCCTAAGCATTTTACATAGATTAATTTTATTTAGTCTTTACAACAAAACTATGAGATAGGTAATGCAATTATTCCCACTTTGAAGATCATGGAACTAAGACATGAAGAGATTCAGTAATTTGCCAAGGTCACATTTTTAACGTGGTGGAACTAGGTTTCAAACCTAAACAGTCTGTCCTGAAATCCTGTTTATAACCACCGCATCATATCCAGTTGGAAGGTAGCTGAGTGATTTGTCTTGAGTTAGTATTGTAAGAACACAGTTTCCTCAGAATGTTTATTTGGTGTGGTTTAAGGGTTGGTTAAGGGTCTCCCAACCCGCGCCTCCTCTGCCCCCAACTTCATTTCCCACATCCAACCTTACTGTTATGACTGCTTTCTAAATTTTCTTGATGGACACCATGAAGTGGTTCAGAGGTTTTCAGTAAGGCCTGTAGTGTAATTTCCCTTAAATTCTAGACTCTTTTCATGGTTTTCACTTGTTTGTTATTTTTGTTTCTGTGATTGCTGTTCTCTCTCATCTCATCTTCCAGGAAAGGACCAACTTGATGCTTTTCCACACTTGGAATTCTTACGGCATAGCTGTTCAGTCTTATGTTTTTGAAAATTATAAATGGTTCTTTAGTTAATTCTATCAGTTTACAATTTATAGATAACAAAGGCTGATTTTATTGTTAAAGTTAACAGCTTTCCTATCCCCATTATTTGCCTACTATTTCTCTATTATACTTACCAACATTTGATATTATATGCAGAGTTTTACTTACTTATTTTGTTTATTATCTGTCTTCTCTGATCCCTTGGATGTAAACTTCTTAACAGCAGACGTCTGTGTGTGTTTTGTTTACTGCTATGTCCCAGCACTTAGAACAGTGCCTGGCACATTGTAGGCACTCAGTAAATATTTGATGAATGAATGAATGAAATCTTCAAATTAAGATAAGAAACCGTTGTAATTTCCTGTGGGACATTTCTGTTTCATAAATAAGGCGGTGACTCAGATGTCAGATCAAATGTGGTTAGGCATGTGGCTTAGGTACTGTGCTTCAAAAGGAGAATTTCAGAAAATTTTTTTCTCTCCAGTTGTAATATAATAGACTAAGTTAAATACCATTCCCCCCAAATTCATGTCCACCCAGAACAGTGAATGTAATCTTATTTGGAAATAGGGTCTTTGCAAATGTAGCCTAGTTACGATAAGGTCATACTGGACTAGGGCAGGCCCTAATCTAATGGCCAAATGTGGACACAAGCACACAGAGAGAATCCCATGTGATGACAAAGGCAGAAATTAGAGTGATATGTTTATAAGCCAGGGGACAGTAAGGACTGTCAGTAACCACCAGAAACTAGGAAAAGACAAGGAAGGTCCTTCAGGACTTTTAAAGAGAGCATGGCTTGCTGACATCCCGATTTCAGGCTTCTAGCCTTCAGAAAATAAATTTCTGCTGTGTCAAGGCACCAAATTTGTAGTAATTTATTATGGATGCACATGGAAATAGGGCTCATTCCTTCAATCATTAATTCATTGTGCAAACATTTCTTGAGCATCAGACAGTGTGTTAGGTGGTGATAAATGACTCAGTTCTCCCTGTCCTAAAGTTACTCATAGCCTAGTAGCAGAAAACAAAGAGGTAAATAGAAAATTATGGTCATGATAGTGTTGCAGGAAGATTAAGCTCAAAGAGCACAGAAAAGGAAGATATAATCAATCTAGCCTGGGGGTAAGAGGCATCAGAAAAGGCTTTCAGAAATAGGTGACTTTTGAGTAAGCCAGATAGAGAAGGAAATAGCTTTGTAGGTAGAGAAAAGCATGTGCAAATGGACAGAGCAGGAGAGAATGTGGTGTAATTTGGGAAGTGCCTGAAGTTGAAATCTGCTGTAGTTTCTTGTGATGGTATGGTTGCAACTGGAGTCTGTTGCACAAGGAATACACTGTAATAATTCAGGTGAGACAAAAAGAGTTCCAACTACAATGGGGTAGGAGAATCTCCTGGAAATCAACTGGTAGTTTAGAGCTACCTGGGATTCTAGGGTTATCTTGATTCTGGGGCTTAGCTGATTGGTTCCAGATAAGGACAGAGAAAGAGGAAACATTCCTTATTACAGAAAGGCATAGTATATTTTAAGGTGGGAGTCATCTTAAAGACTTGTATTCACAATTTCACTTTCTAAAAATTATGTGTGATTGAATCTGTGTGTGTGTGTGTGTGTGTGTGTGTGTGTGTACATGCATGGTGCTGGGTAGTAGGATCTGAAATATATCCATTTTAAAGGTATGACCTTTAAAAGATTGTGTGGAGTAGAACATGCACTGGATTGGAATATTGAGCCTGAGTTTGTGTCACAGTCCTGTTCCTTTTTTTAAAACCTGTAATTTTATCTTTTGGCGTCTTAGTGTCCTCCTTTGGGCATTAAAATCAACTTTACCAGTGTCGCAGTTTTGTTGTTGAGATAAAACAGAATAAAGCATTTGCAAATTATTATGAAATACTTTATAAATATGAATTGTTAGATATTTTGACCATGGGGCTTCTCAACTCTAAGTGTCTGTAATTTATGTTTCTATTCAGGTATCTACCTAAATCAGATGCACTTGGTTCTCGTTCTCCAAACATTCTAATACAATGAAAGTCAACCTTGAAAAAAGACTTTAAATTATTGAGGTGGCAAACGTGAACAACTTACCTCTGAATCTTCTATAATTTTCCACAAAAAGCACAAAATATCTGGTCAAAAGCCTTTGTAGGAGATATGAATAAGTGACAAGAATAATAAAAATGATAAGTTAATGACATTAAATATATCTGCAGTCTCACTGCTGGATTTTAAACCTATTGAATTCTTTTGTCACCTACATTATTATTTCCATTATTAAGAAGTCTTATTTTCTGCTGTTGCTAAAAATTAGTAGGTATGAAAAGTCTGACGAGATCAAGACTACTTAGGTCTATGATCCTGTGTTATGTACCACAGTCTTTCCTCTTTTTTAATTACAATGTAACTGCCTTTTTAATCCCATGTTTTTAAACTTCCAAATTAGTCCCTGGTGCAGAGAATGTGTTTTTCCAATGTGGTTGTTGAATGAGTGAAATGAAAGTTTTTGAGAAACAGATTTTCACAGTATTTAATAAATATTTATATTTTAAATTGGTTTTCATCAGGAACCATCAGTAAATAATAATTAAGCACCCATTATGCTACTATAAAAACTGAACTGATTCATGACTTTTATATATACACATGGATTTATAGCATCAAATGTGGCCAAAAAAAGAAAAAGATTCTAAAAATATGCAAATGTTTCAGTAGGCCTGTACAATGAACCTGTATTTACAGAAAATTGTGTTTATTCATTTTTGCTAATACCATTCTTGGAATTTTTATTTCATTTCCTTATGAAAACAATCACATTCTTAAGTCTCCAGTATGAAAAAAGATCAGTGTGATAGGTCCTTAAGAATACATATACACATGAAATTGGTATATAGGGCTAGACCGGATACGGATAAGTTCTTATTGTAAAATATTATAGAACAATTTGTCTTACCCATAAACCTCTCCTTTTTGATAAGAGATTTACCATTCAGGACAACCAGGCAAGGAGAAATGAAAAACCTGAGCCACAGGTCTCTTAGTGACTGAGAGTTACTAAGCATATGTATTATGGAGTAATTTGCCATCTTGTGTAAAAAATAAAATAAAACAAATTCCCCAATTTGTGAGATATATTCAACAAAAGTGTAAAGGTCCATGGATGTGGGCCTCCAAAGTGCTGAGCCATACATACCTTGTCACCTGCAGCAAAGGAGTCTTAGAGATAGCATAGGACATTTTTAAGATCAAGGTAAAGTTTCAGATGGGAGGGGAAACAGATGTTACAAATGTGAGAAGGAGTCATTTGGGAGAGTATTCTAAGCTCAAGAAAAGCAGAGAATGGTGGTAAGTGAGAAGATACCAGTTAGGTTTTGCAAGGTGTGGTAGAGCTCAGCTGTCTACTTTAGGAATGTGACTTTTGAAATCATGTGAAGAAAGGATTTGAGGGACAGAGACTTGGGGAAATGAAAACTACAAGACTGTTCCAAGAGTCAAGGCCAGAGGTAAAAAGGAGTTGAGCTAGAGAGGGAATGGAGAGGAGAGGGCTGATGCCAGGGGCTGGGAGGATGGGAAACCTCCACATTCAACTTTGATGGGGATAGCCGTGGGGCATGGAATGAGTGTCATGGGCCTGAATGATTTTCTTATTCTGCCCTGGCATTTAGCAGAGTCTGGAACTAAACTATGACGAGAAGATGGATTTTCAGAAGGAGCGTATGGGGTGCAGAGCTCATATCCTCTTTTGGGGGTTGAGCTCGTCTTGGGCACCTAAGAGGAAATGTGCACTGAAGCCTAAGGCGATGTGAATTGTCTGCCCCTTCCTTCCTACTCTCCCTCACACTCATCACCTTGTGCTCTGAGGATCCTTTCATGGACAGGATTCCAAACTCCTTCAGAGGGCATCTTCTTCACTCTGAGAGACCCTTTGGAATCATTGTGCCAAATCCTAATATTTTAACATGTATCTACATTTTTTTTTCTTTCTTCTTTCTCCTTTCTGTGCTCATGAGCGCATATAAAAGTTAGCAGACATCCAGACAGCAAAAAAATGAAGGAAGTTAAATCAGATACCTGCTTTGCATAATTATAGCAAGGCCTACCTGCTCACCTTTTTTAGAGAGGGCAGTAAGCAATTTTCATCTTATTTTGGCAGGTTATTTGCTAAATTCAGGTCTTGAAGACACAGAGAGACAATTGAGGTAGTCTGGTGAGAAAAGTCTTATTTAATCCAGTGTTCAACTTTCCTCCCTGCTATTTCATAGAAAGAGCATTGAAATGAAAGTCATCAATTTGCTCTGTGACCTTGGCATTTTACTTCTCTGTGCCTTAGATTCATACAAGGGTGTAGTGAAGGAAAATAAGGAGATAATAGATATGAGAGTGCTTTGGCATTTTTTGAGAACAGATGCAGAAATGCAGAGCATTGCTTTTGCTATTCCTGAGGCCTGATTGTTGCAGGTTTTCAGGTTAGATTGATTTACTCAACCACAGACTTGTTTGTCCTTGACACTTTTCCTAACATTAGTGGTTATTTTCCTGTAAGTCAGTACAGTGTGTCCTCAATTATCAGCAAAACAGTTCTGATGAGAGACAAAGTGGACTCAGACCCACACAAGATTTCTGGCTTGAAATCCATTCTTTTTCTACCATGATTTTGCTCTCATGATTCTTGTAAATGTGTGTGTGTGTGTGTGTGTGAGAGAGAGAGAGAGACATGGAAGGTGTGTATGTTTACAAAAATGCAAATGTGTATCGAAATCTGTAGATCTGTTCAACTCTCCTTCCCTTTCCTTATTAGCATTGTTTCATTCCTGTCTCCATCCCTTTATCCATATTCCTCTTTATCTTTTTTGATTTTTCTGCCTTGTATAAGTTGGTGATAGCACTGATGGTGGTTGCTAACTACAGGGGTTGATGTGCTAGAAATTTATTAGGATTATTTCCTGTTTTCTTATTCTCTTCGCTTAAGAGAAGCCTGTTATCTGAAGGGCGTTTGATCTTGTGTTTAAAACGATGTTCTCTTCTTGTGCTCCCAAACCACCCTCCTGTGGTCTTGGGCCCAGCTAATCTATCTGCCAGGATTGTTGCCTCAGAAACCAGCATCCTTTTGGAAGTTATATTCCTGGGCTTCCCAGAACCCAAGTCTCTCCTTCAACTGCTTCAAGTTGTACCTCTTAGTGTATTATGTGGCCACTTCTCCAAGTACCACTCTGCCTTTGGAGTCAGGTGATGACATCAGCTGGTAAGAACGTTGCTGCTGCAGGGATAGAGCCCAGCTCAAAGTCAGAGGAGGGGCTTGACAAGCACAGACAGAGTCAGGGCAACCTCATTTTTTTGTAATGGATTTGGTTTATACTGAAGTAAGTGGGGAATTATCTGGACTTGAGTAAGATGCATCCACTAATAAGTAGAAATGCATGATCCCTACTTTCTACAAGGCACTTTTTCAGGTCTTGTGAGGGATACAGACATAATTATATGTTTTGGGGCACTTTGAATTCATTCGAATGTCTATTAATAACTACAATGCAAGATAGAATGTGTATCCCATGGCATAACAGAAGAATGTAGCATAAAGCGGATAGAAGTCGGATGACTGAATGGATAGAAGACACTTCAAAGGGCTCTCCAGAGACAGAAGTGACTGCGATTAGATAGAGTTAAGGAAAGAAAAGGGGAAGAAGAGCTATAAAACAACTTAGCAAAAGGAGTTTAACTGTTCTGTCCCCCAAGTAGAAGGCCGGCTGCTCAAAGGACTGCTGCAGCCTGGGACCCCAGAGCTAGGAAGCGAAGAAGCCTGGTCCGAGTGATTAGAAGCAGGAGAGGTGACATTCTGCTAGGGTGGGAATGAGGTCCTTTCTTGTCACAGTCCAGTGTGAGCTCCAGAAGTTAACATCTGGTAAGGCTGAGTCACTGACTGAGTACAAAGGTTTTCATGCCTATCTGTGCTGAGTGATAGAGTAGTAGCGCTTTTCATTACTTTCTAAAGCTTTTGCCTTCATCATGGTTGGACAAAAGGAAGGGAAGAATTATAGATAAAGTGCAATGGGAATTCAGATAAGGGAGATCATTTTATAGCTGAGTAGGTGAGGGAAAACTTTTCACATCATCCATTCATTTACTCATTCATTTTTAATTTATTCATCCATTCTTCCATATAGCCACCCAAGAAATATGAAGACCTTATTCTGTGCCAGGTGCTGTAGATAGAGCAGTCAATATAATGGATGTGGTTCTCTCACGGACCTTATTATCTACTAATGAGACAATTCACAAATGAGTAATGAATTACACTTTTGGGAAATTCTAAGAAGGGAAAGCAAAGCACAAGGTGCTTTGACAGCATATAAAAGGAAGGACCTGGCCTGGTCTTAAGGGAATCATAAAAGTGTGCGTAGAGTAGATAGTATTTGAGATAGACTGCTTATAGAGATTTGAGCTGGAAGTTTTAATGATATCACTGATTCACACATTGTTTTTCTAGGTCTCAGAACTTAGCCTTATATAAAGCATTCAATTTCACATTCACCTTGTCAGTTGGTGTGATATTGAGCACTGTATTATCATACAATAAAGAATGACCTTCACATTATGTTGTACACCTGAGAAAAATCTTCATAAGGGACATATGTTTCAAAAGAGGTCTTGAAGGCAAAGACAAGGGAATTTGCTTATTGAGTTTAATCATACTTTGTATAATTCATGGGACATTCATAATACTCTACCTTAAGTATGTATACACTTTAAATTTTTACATGTCTATGCAAAGTTATTTGTGCTCCATATGTAGTAGTTTTAATATAGCCTTGACATAGGTTGTTTAGATATTTGTCTTGTCCACTAGACCTTTGGTCTACCAAGTATTTAGCATAATGCCTAAAACAAGTAGACACTCAGTATTTTCTTTCATGAATGAATGAAACTAACACATGACAGTAATATCTCTCTACCAAAGATATTTGGTCTTTGCAAGAATCATTCTACATACTAGAGATGTAGTAGTGCATAAAGTAGACTAAGTCTGCCTTCATGAGGTGAGGGAGGTGAACAATGAAAAATAAACAAATATGCTATATAAATTTTATTGTGTTAGTTTAGGTGCTCCAAGAGGCAGCCTAAGACAGGATTAGATGGTGTAAGATATTTATTGGGGGAGATACCAGTGAAAGATAAAGGAGAGGAGACAACAAAGAGACAAGGATGTTCAGGCCACGGTGCTGGTCTGATCCTGCAACAGGAAAGGATGAAGGAAGGAGGTGTGGGGAGGAAGAACCACAGAGTGTAGTGCAATTCTAAGGAAGTTTCAGCACGCCCAGCCTAGAGTCCCTGAGCTAAAACTGCCTATTAGCAGAGTCCTGAACTCTTAGGCTGGCCTTTAGTCCTACTCCTACTGTGCTCAGCTGCAGGCCGGGAGCAGCCCGGGAAGCATGGCCTCAGGGAACACCAAGCGCTTGCAGATAGGAGGTGTCAGTCGGTTTACTCCTCTGAAGAGGTCTTAACTTTCCTTGAAGAGGTCTGTGTGTCTCAGTTCTACCACTGTCACAGTTGTGAGGGCAAATAAAAAGTAAGAATATGTAAAGAATGATTTTGCCCTTTTAGATAGTTTAAACTGAGAAAGCCTTTTGGACAAGGTGACATTTGGAGAGTATAGATCTGAATAAAACAAGGAAGAAGGCCCTGTGGAAATCTTTGGAAGGAGATTCCAGGCAGAAGGGAATGCAAGTACAAAGGCCCTGAGGAGGAGTATGCTTGAACTGCATGATGAGGAAAGAGATCAGTGTGTCTGGACCAAGTGATGGGTCAAGGGGTTTTTAGTCATTCATTAGACAAATATTTATCAGGTGCCTAATGTATCCTAGGTACTGAGTATACGGAAAGGGACTAAACAGGCCAAAAATCCCCTGCCCTTACTGGGCTTACAGTCTACTAGGGAAGACAGGTGATCAAGATACATAATAAATAAGACAGCGGTAAATGCTTAGGGGAGAGAATAAAGCAGGAATGGAGGAAATGAAATGTAGAGTGGGTGGAAGTGGTGGTGAGGTCAGGCCTTATTGAGAAAGGGGATTTTGAATATAGACCTGAAGGAACTGAGAGAGCAAACCAGGTGGCTGTGGGGGATGGGATTACCCCAGAAAAAAAACAAAGCCTCTGAGCCAGGAGTCCGCCTAGTGTGACGGACAGCATGGAGGCCGGGGTGAGTGAAGAGGAGTCGGTGAGGGGATAGGAGGTGAAATCAGAGAGGTGTTGGAAGGCCAGGTCCTGAAGGGCCTTTTTGATCCTATAAATTAATTTCAGTTAAGGGATTGGTTTCTTTGTGCTCTTGGTGGAGAGAAGCGCCAGAGACATTAAATCAAAATCTGCTCCCTAGTCTTCGATGCCTTCTTATACCTGCATCTTTCCTTTGAAGGATCAGTGCTGGGGCAAGTTGCCAACAGTGATCAGTTTGAAAACAGGGAGAGGGGAAAATTGAACTTAACTGAGTAGGTATTTGTAGTCAATGGTTAAGTGTTACATTTTAGAGTTAGAAGGATCTTAGACTGAACTTTTAGTGTGATCTTCTAATTTTAGTGGTGAGAAAAGCGGATCTAGGAGCAGAATAGAGACCAAGGTCACAGAATTAGTGGTCGACCCAGGACTGGAGTCCATGTTAGAACCCTGAGCCCCAGCTGCCTCTCAATGTCAATGTGTTAATCCAGTGTGCATGTAGAGAGGGTAAGTGCCTACTGTGGGAGGACAGATGAGGGAGTGCAGCTGGGCATGTTTTTCATATAAGCCATTTTCGGTGAGGACAAGAATGACTGAAGGACTCCTCCTGCTTCTCACCTCTCCCCCGAGGGCCCTTCTATCCTGATCTTGTTGGCAGCTGCCCCTTCAGGTTATAAACCCCATGAACGGAGAGAGGGCTGATTTTGTGGCTCACCTCTTACTAAGACCTCCCTGGTCCTCTGGTAACTGACATTATTTGACTGATAATTGCAAATCATCATATAATGTTAATAATATTAGTCTATAACTGAAATTCATTGAACCTGGCTCAACAGACATCTCATGCATGTTATGGCTCCTTGTTGGGACCACTGGGCCTGATAACCAAGGAAAATGTGATCAGAATGGTCTTACATTGAAATAACATACAATGAGGCTGGCTTGACACTGGGGTTTCAAATTGGGAAGCTGTGTTCTGAAATGCTCAGATGCAGTAGGTGTTCTTTGTCATGATCCTGAGAGCACTGCATTCAAATGGTGTGTTCTTCCTCACATGCCTTAGCTGTCTTTTATTTTATTTTACTTCTTTATTTTTTATTTTGGTATCGTTAATGTACAATTACTTTAACAACATTATGGTTACTAGACCCCCTATTATCAAGGCCCCCCACATACCCCATTACAGTCACTGTCCATCAGTGTACTAAGATGCTATATAATCATTACCTGTCTTCTCTATAAATACTGCCTTTCCCGTGTCCACCACCACTGCATTACGTGTGCTAATTGGAATGCCCTTTTTTCCCCCTTATCCCTCCCTTCCCACCCATCCTCTCCAGTCCCTTTCCCTTTGGTAACTGGTAGTCCATTCTTGGGTTCTATGAATCTGCTGCTATTTTGTTCCTTCAGTTTTTTCTTTGTTTTTATACTCCACAGATGAGTGAAATCATTTGATTCTTGTCTTTCTCCGTCTGGCTTATTTCACTGAGCATAATACCTTCTAGCTCCATCCATGTTGTTGCAAATGGTAGGATTTGTTTTCTTCTTTTGGCCAAATAATATTCCATTGTGTGTATGTACCACATCTTCTTTATCCATTCATCTACTGATTGACACTTAAGTTGCTTCCATTTCTTGGCTATTGGAAATAATGCTGCGATAAACATAGGGGTGCATATATCTTTTTCAAACTGTGCTGCTGCAGGTTGGTGAGTTCAGTTTCATTTGGCCCTTTTTCTGGGGTTTGTGAAATTTTGGTCTGAGTCATGTTCTTTTGACATTTCATATTTCTGTGTGGTGCCCACTAGTGCACAGAAGCTCCAGTCTCTGGAGATGCTCAGCCCCTAGAGTGAGGTTGGGGGTCATAGTGGAGTGGAGCTGGTGCCTGGGGGGGAGGAAAGATCTGTTTCCTGATTCCCATTTGTGGTGCCTGTCTCTCACGTGAGAGCCAGTGGGCCAGGCAGACACGTGTAAGCCTCTGTGCTTTGTGTCTCTAGCTGTTGTAGGTGAGGCCTCCCTGTGACTGCCAGTTTGCCATCCAGTGCCGGCAGGCTAGGAGTAAGATGCAGCGCCTTAGCTATCTTGACATAGGCATCTTACACACTCCAATATCCCAAACATTAAATGTGAGAGAGGAGGGTGAAATTTGAAATTTATCTTAGTCACTTGTGCACTCATAAGAATATGTTATCCTTGGCTATTTTTGTCATTCAGTCAGTCAGTTATTCATTTATTCAGGAGCTGTGTGATCCAGGGAAAATATGTACTTTAGAGTCAGAGAATCTAGCTTGAGTTCTTGTTTTGTGAATTACCTGTGTGACCTTTGGTAGGCCAGTTAATTCCTCTGAGGGGCCTCTTTCTTCAAGAATGAAATGAACATCCATTTTTTTGTGGTTGTTACATGAATAAAATGAGGTGAATTTTTATAAAATGTCTAGTACAATGCCTGCACATGGTAGGCACCTCATTACTAGTTAGCTATGTATCATAACTAGTAATATAAAAACAGAGTATTATGGAAACACAGAAGAGGTAGTAAATGTCTGAGGTGTTCAAAGAAGGGCTTTTTGGAGGACGTGACTTTTGAGGTGTATTTTGAAGGGTGAGAAACAGTTTACCAGATGCACAGGGCATGGAAGGCCAGTCAGTCAGAGGGAATGATTTGGTTGGAGACCAGGGGTAAAGATGAGGCTGGAGAGATAAATGAGTAGATAAAACAGTCCATTTACAGTTTGATATGATTTGAGTAGTGATAGGGAAGTTCTACTCACTAACCCATTTATAAATATCTCCATCTAAGAGCAAAGGTATACATATGTGGATTGTAAGCTTTCATTTTTTGCACATTTCTTTCAAAGTGCTAATGTTTCAAAATATAATATTGTTCCATTTCAATTTAAGAAATTTAATATGTCTATGTGCCAACCATTGTGCTAATTACTGAGAAAACTACAGGTTTAAAAAGGGCTTGAACTTACCCTCAAATAATCCACAAAATGGGAAGACCAGTCCATAAATCAGTAGCTCAAGTGCTACTGAGGAGTAAAACATGTACAAGGAAGAAGTATTGTTTGGGCTAGAGCTTAAAAGATGAAGAGGATTTCTAACTGTTTTAAAAAAATCATTAGTACTTTAAAGGGAATTTGTTGAACATGATTTGGATAGCTTGGGTAGCTAGGAATATCTTTGGGAGGTAGCCTGAAGAATTGAGTTTCTGCTTCACAATTGTGCCTTTGGCTAGCCCTGCCCTTAGAAAGAGAATGCAGTTGTTTGTGTATTCTGAGAAGACATAAGAAAAAGTAAACTCTATTTTTCATGCTCATTAGCACAATATATGTGTGGTTGATGTTTGACATATAAAATATGATTTATGCATGAGCAATAGGGTTGAGATGTTGTCATGATAAAAATTTAATTACTGTACACTTTATTGTGGATGAGACAGCAAATTGAATATCACTGACAAGTTGTCTCAATAGTGAAATGTGTTTGATGAAATGTCCGGTCAATGATGAGATAATGAATTATCCTACTAGAACCATAATAACTGTAGCTTTTAAAAATAACAGATAATTGAAATTACATGAGTGAATCCTTGATTTTTTTTTGATGACAAAGAATACATGCAATCCCATTGGGCTTATAATAATAATAATAATAATAATAATAATAATAATAATAATCTATAACTTTTTTTGACCTTTAAGAAGCAATAGAGTATAAATCTATACCATTAGATATTCAGGTGATTTTCCATTTTATTTTGTTCTTTGAAGTCTGGAAATACCTGTTCAATATTTATTGGGATAAAATAAAGCAAACATTTATTGTTTATCTACCGTGTACTTTCTGCTTTCACATTCATTATGTCAAACCAATATCAATAACCCCATTTTTGCCAAAATGGAATCTGAGGCTCAAAACAGCTAAATGACTTTTCCCAATGTCACATAGTTTGAAAAGGGGCGAGCTAAAATTCCAACTCAGGTCTACCTGGCTTCAAATCCTTAGGTCTTTTTACTATAAAACATTGCCCCTATTGATTATTGGATAAAGGTTGCAAATATTTTGCATTACATTTGGAAAAAATTGAGAATGAAAAGCTGGGTTTTGGAAATCTTTTTGATATGAAGAGAAAATACCGTTGAAGAGATGAGCACATCAACTTTGATCTCTCCCTTAGCTAACACTTACTGTCTGAATCAATCTTTCCTAAATTGGGTTGTTCATTTGAGTCCTGTGGGGGACATTTAAAAAATATAGATTCCTTGGCTCACCAGAAAAAGGTTCTACTTTCTTGGTACAATAAGGAATGTATTTTATTAGGTTTCCCACATGATTCTGAAGTGCACCCAGAGTTTGGGACCTACAATTTGGCCTGTGGGATGCATAGCTTACTCCACTTACCTGTGCCTTACTGTATATACAGCTGCCTAGAGACTTGGTTAAAGGTCTATTTTACTTTTTTATTTTTGGTTTATTATTTTGGGGTATGTACAATATTAAGAATAGGACAAGTTTTAATTCCTCACCACATAGTGCTTTTCAAAGAGACATCAATGAACCACCTATATGAGAATCACCTTTGGTAGCTGTTAAAAGGTAGATGGTAGATCTATAGCAAGAGAGGGAAATTTTTTGAATTAATGGTTAGAATACCAAGCCAAGAAATAGCTGAGATATAATTTACAGACAATAAAATGCATAGACCTTAAGCACTTGCTTCAGTGAACTTTCATTTTTGCATACACTTTGTGTAACCACCATCCAAAACTTCATCACCCCAGAAAGCTCTCTGATGCCTCTTTCCAACCATCTGACACATAACTCTTGGGATTTTTTTGTCACTGTAGATTAGTTGTGTCTCTTCTAAAACTCCATGTGAATGGAATCATACAGATGCGTTTGTGTCAGGTTTTTTTTTTTGCTAAACATGTTTTTGAGTGCATCAAATTTCTTGCATGCATTAGTAGTTCATTCCTCTTTATTGTTGAATAGTATTGCATTGTATTAATATAACACAACTTGTTTGTCCATTTAATGATTGAAGAGTGGCTATTACGAATAATACTACTATGGACATTTTTACACAAGTCTAATTTGGACATAGGTTTTCAGTTCTCTTAGGTGAATACCTAGAAATGGAATTATTGTGTCCTAGGATAAATATATGTTTAACTTTATGAGAGACTGCCAAATAATTCTCCAAAGTGATTGTTCCATTTTACAATCCCAACAGCAATATATGAAAGTTTCAGTTCCTCCACATCCTCATATTTGGCAGAACCTGTATTTTTTTATTTTAGACATTTTTAGTGTGTTTGAAATGTCTATCACCTTTTCAAAGTAAAAAATTAAAAGCAGTTTTCCATTTTACTTGAGATCAACTTAAGAAAAGAACACTCCTTTGAAATGGTGAACAGTTAATACCTGCACTCTGATAAACGCCAGAGAACAGGGTAAACAAGAAAGTAGGCAAGAACTATACCTTGGAATAGCTGTGTAATGATAGGGAAAATTAATCTCTACTTGGTAACAGTTAAATATAGGGATTGAGTTGTTTTACTTGGACTTGGGGTATTATTACTTATAAACCTTGGTCTAATTTAAGTCTTTAATTTATGCTTTAATATGTGAATTATATATTAATTATCCAACATTTGGTATACCATTACTTTAACAAAAGTTACTGTTTTTGAAGAAAAGATATAGAAAAAATCAGTTTGCTAAAGACATACTTTTTGTAAGCAGTGTTCCATGCCTATGAAATGACTAAAATATGTGTTCCTAATCAGCACTGAGGTTCCTCTGGTGATTCCTCAGTAAATTTGATGAGTCATGTCTAAGGCAGGTTGTGTGGGCAGTCCCTTCAATCCTAGTAGCCATTTTCAAACATCAGTATCATACAACCAATTGAAGACCTTGTTATGGATCAGCTTGTTAACATGTTGGGTCATAATCATATATGTGGGCCTTTCAACAGACTGATGCCTGATAGGCAGGGGCTTCTTCTGTGCCCTCATGCAAAGCACAGACATGCTGCCCCTTATATAAAGACACATAACTAATAAGTAGATCTTCTCATTCTAAGTTAGGAGTAGTTAGGTTTTCTTCAGTTTTCATAGAGAACAAGGCAGTATGATCATGACAAATACCCTCATTAATCTGATATGGGGTCTGTCCTTACCAGACCAGATACCCAAGGAATGCTTTGAGGAAGGATATGGACTATCTCCTTGATTTCAACTGTATTACTGCTAACCTATATGCATATAATACTTAATATCCATTATTTCATTTTATGCATATAATACTTAATATCCATTATTTCATTTAAAAAAATGGCTCTACCAAAACTATGAGGTGGATAGAGAAATGGAGACTTCTAAAAGACCATGTAGCTAAGCAGCAGACAAGATCAGATCTAGTTTTTTTTCTTAGTTCTCATTAATAGCTTTATGCATCCATATTCTATTAATTTCTCTAACATTTTTAGTTATTTATATTTTGGCTCACATCTTATCTTGAGGCAGTGAATTCTGTATTTATTAGCTGTGATGAGCCTTTTAATTTTATTTACTGCAAATTTATTTTATTGAAGCTTCATGGGGTGTCCCTAGTTTTGCTTAAGGGAAGTTCAACATATGTTGGGATAAATCTGATTTAATTTCCCTGAAAAGGATAAATGTTTTTCCAATTTTTATGTTTTTTTACGTCTTTATATTCCAACTTTACCCTCTCCCCTTTTTTTGAGTCCCCAGTGAGTTCATCACTTGTTTTCAAACCCTTTACAAATTATTTTTTAAATGAATTATTTTTTCAAACAAAGATTTAAATGGAGCAAAGTTAGACATAAAATACTAGTATTTTTATTATACATTTACTTTATAAATCCAAGTTGAATTACTTATTATGCAGCCAATCGGTAAACAAAATGGTATGACTTTGACAAGATCATAATTTGAAAAGGGAGGTTAGGATTGATGGTATCCTCTACATCCATTAAATTCTAATCATGTGTTGTATAAATGATCAGACCCCCTCTGTGAAACCCCATTTTAAAAACCTTGTTTAACTAGTTTGTCATAGGGAGAACATTTTAAATATGAGTGATGGAATTACTAGAGTCACGTACTGAGGAAGTAGGGAACTAGACCTCTATTACAAATGAGAAAAAAATGTATATAAAGCTTGGACCTGCCTGAGGCAGGAGACTGGACCAATCCCTGTTTCATCTATATATCATAGAAATCATACAAATTGTTTTTTTCCAGTTTTTTTGAGGTATAATTGACAAAAATTTTATAAATTTAAGGCATACTGTCTGATGATTTGATGTATGTATACAAATACATTTTTATTATCATTCTATAGATGAGTAAACAAGTTTAGGAATAATGTGTGTCTAAAGGATTTAAACTGGGACATTTCCAGAGTAAGTTGTTAAAACACCATGGCCAAGAACTACTTGAATGACTCTTATATTTAGCATTATGCTAGATGGCTAGAGATTAGGAGAGAATTTGGAAGGAGATTTCTTTGTTCCTGTCAGCCTCCTACATGTCCCCAAGCCAAGCAAAAATATTCGTTGATAGAAAATTTCCTGCATCCCCCCCCCCCATTTCTCCTGCTTTCTGTGCTCCAACTCTGGAGGGGTCAGAAACTATAGCAGAAGGCAATTTTATTATATAGACGAGGCAATTAAATTATTGAACTGAGTGAGAGTGTTGGCATTTAAAGCTACTGTAGATCTTTTTTTATTACCTAAGAGTGATCATGAAAATCATGAGTCTGCCTAAATTTCCATCCAATGGCAGAGAAAGAACTTCCCCCTTTGTATAGAATTAAAGAAAAAGTAATAAACTAAATAAAGATACTTTATGATTTTATCTTATGACTCTCACTTGTCTGACCCACTGCTTCAGAGAGATTAAGTTATTTAACCAAAAAATATACACGTATCAGTTGTCTGAATGCACACAGTATAGGCCTACAGCCTACCTCACCTATGTAATCAGTTCAATTACACATGGTGGAAGGAGTCACCAAAGTGCTACAAGTTATATTCCCAGAGCTCAAGGAGACAAAATTATTAGCATGAAGCAATCGATGAAAAAAAGTCCCCCCTGTGTAGCTATGATTGTAATCCCAAAGAAGTGATAGGAGTAGTTGCAGAAGATGTTATGTAAGATGAAGTAGGATATGGGTTGAACCATGAAAGTTGGACAGGATTCGGCAAGATGTGTGTATGCAGAAAAGTAGCAAATGGCCACTACAGTTTTTTGAGACCCTGTTTGATAATGAATAATTGACCAAGTTATTTACATTATTTCCTTGAAGGAAGGCATTATCATCTCTATCTTCTAGATGTAGAACTTGGCCTTAAGAGAGATTAAGTAACCTGTTCCCACATTAGCTAGTGTTGGCAAAGTTGGTATTAAAATCAGGCCTATCCATTCATTTCTTAGATTGACATCTAAACCGTAAAAAAAAAGAAAAAAATAGATAAATTGGACTTTATCAAAATTAAAAGCTTTAGTACTTCAAATGATACTATCAAGAAAGTGAAACAGCAACCAACAGAATGGGAGAAAATATGCAAACAATGGATGTGAAAGGGTTGAGTTTCAGTGTATATAAAAAAATTTCTTAAAACTCTAATTAAAAGTCTATAGCAAACAAAGAAGCTGTTATTAATGGGTGCTCAAGCACTCACTAGGCTCTTTTTCCATGGCAGCCCAAAGGGAGTAGGCAAAAAATGCTCATCTCCCAGTCTTTCCCTGAATGGGGTTTATTTACATACATGAAGTCAGCTATCTGAAGATCAGGCTTCTAATTTAACATATATCTGGGGCTAACTTTAATTCTTACTGAAGACCAGGAAGCCAGCAGACATCTCCCCAGACTTCTCCCCATAGTGTACTCCTCATCACCAGTATCCCCTTATAAGGAGTTTTGTACACACATTTGCTATCCCAGCTTCACTGACTGCTGCCGAGGGATAGGCCTGGATTAGCTGGCTATGGTAGCTAATTGGGATGCAGTCAGGGTCCCATGGGACTGTAGCAAACAGACTCACCAAGGTCAGGAGAACAAAGCATGAAAAGAGTGAGAATTTCAACAAAAAGGAAATATGAAAAAATACCAAATAGAAATCACAGAGCTGAAGAAAACAATAACCTAACTAAAAACTCAGTGGAGGTGTTCAGCAGCTAACTAGATCAAGCAGAAGAAAGGATGAGTGACTTAAAGACAGGGCAGTGGAATTCTCCTGATCAGAGGAGGAAAAAAGAAAAAGAATGAAAAAGCATGAAGCTAGCTTACAGGACACTATCAAAAGGACCAATTTACATTATGGGGGTCCCAGAAGGAGAAGAGCGAGAAAAAGGGACAAAAGCTTATTCAGAAAAATAATGGTTAAAAAATTCCCTAACTGGGGAAATAAACAGACATTCACATCCAGGAACCCCAGAGAGTTCCAACTAAGACAAAACAAAAAGACCCGTACAAAGATACATTATAGTTAATTTCACAAAAGTTAATGCTAAAGGAGAGAATCTTAAAAGAAGCAAGAGAAAAACAACATGGTACATATAAAAGAACTATATAAGACCATCAGTGGATTTTTCAGAAGAAACTTTGCAGGACAGAAGAGAGTGGGATGATATATTCAATGTACTCAAAGAAAAAAAAAACAGTAATAATATACCCAGAAAAATTGTCCTTCAGGGTCAAAGGGGAGCTTAAGTTTTCCAGATAAGCCAAAAGAGAAGTAGTTTGTCACCACTAGACTGGCCTTAGAAGAAATGTTACAGGAAGTTCTTTATGCTGTAAGAATCTACAAGTACGAACAACCTACAGAGTGGGAGAAAATATTTGTAGGTCATATAGCTGATAAGGGGTTAATATCCAAAACATATAAAGAAGTCATATAACTCCACAAGTAAATAAACAATCCAATTAAAAAGTGAACTGAGGACTTCCAGGAAGATGGCGGTGTGAGCAGGGCGGCAGAAATCTCCTCCCAACACTATATTTATCTACGAAAACAAAGAAAATACATCTATTCCTAAAAGAGAGACGAGAACACACAGGAAAGCGCACAGCGTGCAGCTACACCCAAGAGGACTCGGCACCCCAAGAGGCGGGTAAGATACGGAGCCGCGACCCGGCGGGACCGGAGCCCTCCCCCACCCCAGCGCACCGGTGGGAGGAGAGGATTCAGAGCCGGGAGGGAGTGGAAGTACACCCCGCGAAGTAGCCAGCCCCGGTGATCTGCGCGGGGAGCGCTGACCCACATTGCGCAGTGCAGCGGAGATTGGAGAGACAGAGGGGCAGGATCTGAGCGGGGAACGCGCCAGGGTGCTTGCAGCCGGCTCCCGGGAAGGAAAAAAAAAAAAAAGTGCGCGCTTTCTTCAGCGGTCTTAAAGAGACAGGAGCCCAGCGGAGGAGCCGGATCGCCCCAGCACACTCAGCCCAGCAGGCTGGGAGTCCTGGGGAGTTTCAGACACCTTAGCTGGCGACTGAGGAAGCGTAGCCATACTTAACACTTCTCACTGAGATCAACAGCCTCCTACTCGTTCCCACCCCTGCCAGAGCGATAAAGGGCCCTGCGGAGCGGCACAGTCACAGCTGTGGAATAGTGGGGCAACAGCGCCACCTAGAGCATTCCCACAGAATCTACGTCCGGTGGGCATTTTATTTATTTTTTTGTTTTGTTTGTTTTGTTTTTTGTTTTGTTTTTGTTTTTTCTTTTCTTTCTTTTTTCTTTTTTTCTTTCTTTCTTTTTTTTCTTTTCTTTTCTCTTCTTTTTTTAAAGTCTTAAAGAGCCCAGCTGACGTACGTGGCAAATATCAGTGACCAATTATACAGCCATGAAAAGACAGAGGAATATGGTTCAGACCAAAATCAACCAGACAACCCCAGAGAGGGAGGCTGAAGGGATGGAAATGCACAGCCTCCCTGAAAAAGAATTCAGAATAAAAGTCATAACCGTGCTGATGGACCTACAGAGAAATGTGCAAGAGCTGAGGGAGGAAGGGAGGGAACTGAGGAAAGACAATACAGAAATCAGACAAGCGATCGACGGGCTTAACAGCAGAATGGATGAGATGCAAGAGACTGTTAATGGAATAGAAAACAGACAACAGGAGTACAGAGCAGCTGAGGCAGAGAGATAAAAGGATTTCTAGGAATGAAAGAATATTAAGAGAACTGTGTGACCAATCCAAAGGAACAATATTCGCATTATAGGAGTACCAGAGGAAGAAGAGACAGAAAAAGGGATAGAAAGTGTCTTTGAAGAAATAATTGCTGAAAACTTTCCCTTGCTGGGGAAGGAAGTAGTCTCGCAGTCCACCAAAGCTCAGAGATCTCCCAACACAAGGGACCCAAGGAAGACAACACCAAGACACATAATAATTAAGATGGCAAAGATCAAAGATAAAGACAGGGTATTAAAGGCAGCTAGAGAGAGAAAAAAGATCACCTACAAAGGAAAACCCATCAGACTATCATCAGACTTCTCAACAGAAACCTTACAGGCCAGAAGAGAATGGCATGATATATTTAACATTATGAAACAGAAGGGCCTCGAATGAAGAATATTGTATCCAGCACGATTATCATTTAAATATGATGGAGGGATTAAACAATTTCCAGATAAACGAAAGTTAAGAGAGTTTGCCTCTCATAAACCACCACTACAGGATATCTTAAATGGACTGCTCTAGATGGAAGCACACCTCAGGCTAAAAAGATGTCACTAGAGAAAAAAAAAATCATAGCAAAGAAAGCAGACCATCCAAATACTAACTAAAGGCAAAGAATAAAACACCTATTATAGAAAGAATGGAGGAGGAGGAATAAGAAGGGAGAGAAATAAAGAAACATCAGACTGTGTTTACAATAACTTAACAAGAAAGTTAAGTTAGATTGTTAGATAGTAAAGAAGCAACCCTTGAACCCTTGGTAACCACGAATCTAAAGCCAGCAATGGCAATAAGTACATACCTATCAATAATCACCCTAAATGTAAATGGACTGAATGCACCAATCAAAAGACACAGAGTAACAGAATGGATAAAAAAGCAAGACCCATCTATATGCTGCCTACAAGAAACTCACCTCAAATCCAAAGATATACACAGACTAAAAGTGAAGGGATGGAAAAAGATATTTCATGCAAACAACAAAGAGAAAAAAGCAGGTGTTGCAGTACTTGTATCAGACAAAATAGACTTCAAAACGAAGAAAGTAGCAAAAGATAAAGAAGGACATTACATAATGATAAAGGGGTCAGTCCAACAAGAAGATATAACCATTATAAATATATATGCACCCAACACAGGAGAGCCAGCATATGTGAGACAAATACTAGCAGAGTTGAAGGAGGAAATAGACAGCAATGCATTCATCTTAGGAGACTTCAACACACCACTCACTCCAGAGGACAGATCAACCAGACAGAAAATAAGTAAAGACACAGAGGCACTGAACAACACACTAGAACAGATGGACCTAACAGACATCTACAGAACTCTACACCCAAAAGCAACAGGATACACATTCTTCTCAAGTGCACATGGAACATTTTCCAGAATAGACCACATACTAGGCCACAAAAAGAACCTCAGTAATTTCAAAAATATTGAAATCTTACCAACCAACTTCTCAGATCAACAAGGTATAAAACTAGAAATAAATTTTAGAAAGAAATCAAAAAGGCTCACAAATACATGGAGACTTAACAACACTCTCCTAATTAATCAATGGGTTAACGACCAAATCAAAACAGAAATCAAAGAATATATGGAGACTAATGACAACAACAACACAAAGCCACAACTTCTGTGGGACGCAGCAAAGGCAGTTCTAAGAGGAAAGTATATTGCAATCCAGGCCTATTTAAAGAAGGAAGAACATTCCCAAATGAATAGTCTAAAGACACAATTACTGAAATTGGAAAAAGAAGAACAAATGAGGCCCAAAGTCACCAGAAGGTGGGACATAATAAAGATTAGAGAAGAAATAAATAAAATTGAGAAGAATAAAACAATAGAAAAAATCAATAAAACCAAGAGCTGGTTCTTTGAAAAAATAAACAAAATAGATAAACCCCTAGCCAGACTCATTAAGAGAAAAAGAGAATCTACACACATAAACACAATCAGAAATGAGAAAGGAAAAATCACGACGGACACGACAGAAATACAAAGAATCATAAGACAATATTATGAGAATCTACATGCTAACAAGCTGGAAAACATAGAAGAAATGGACAACTTCTTAGAAAAATACAACCTTCCAAGACTGACCAAGCAAGAAACAGAAAAACTAAACAGTCCAATCACCAGTGACGAAATCGAATTGGTAATCAAAAAACTACCCAAGAACAAAACCCTGGGCCTGACGGATTCACCTCTGAATTCTACCAGACATATAGAGAAGAAATAACACCGATTCTCCTTAAAGTTTTCCAAAAAATAGAAGAGGAGGGAATACTTCCAAACTCATTCTATGAAGCCAGCATCACTCTAATACCAAAACCGGGCAAAGACCTCACCAAAAAAGAAAATTACAGACCAATATCCCTGATGAACGTAGATGCAAAAATACTCAACAAAATATTAGCAAACCGAATTCAAAAATACATCAAGAGGATCATACACCATGATCAAGTGGGATTCATCCCAGTGATGCAAGGATGGTACAACATTCGAAAATCCATCAACATCATCCACCACATCAACAAAAAGAAGAACAAAAACCACATGATCATCTCCATAGATGCTGAAAAAGCATTTGACAAAATTCAGCATCCATTCCTGATTAAAACTCTCAACAAAATGGGTATAGACGGCAAGTACCTCAACATCATAAAGGCTATATATGACAAACCCACAGCTAACATCATACTTAACGGCGAGACGCTGAAAGCTTTTCATCTCAGATCGGGAACAAGACAAGGATGCCCACTCTCTCCACTGTTATTCAACATAGTACTGGAGGTCCTAGCCACAGCAATCAGACAAACCAAAGACATACAAGGCATCCAGATTAGTAAAGAAGAAGTCAAATTGTCACTATTTGCAGATGACATGATACTCTACATAAAAAACCCTAAAGATTCCTTTCCAAAACTACTAGAACTAATATCTGAATTTAGCAAAGTTGCAGGATACAAAATTAACACACAGAAATCTGTTGCTTTCCTATACACTAATGATGAACTAACAGAAAGAGAAATCAGAAAAACAATTCCATTCACAATTGCATCAAAAAGAATAAAATACCTAGGAATAAACCTAACGAAGGAAGTGAAAGACCTGTACTCTGAAAACTACAAGACACTCCTAAGAGAAATTAAAGAGGACACTAACAAATGGAAATGCATCCCATGCTCTTGGCTAGGAAGAATCAATATTGTCAAAATGGCTATACTACCTAAAGCAATCTACAGATTCAATGCATTCCCTATCAAACTACCAACAGCTTTCTTCAATGAACTGGAACAAATAATTCTAAAATTCATATGGAACCACAAAAGACCCCGAATAGCCAAAGAAATCCTGAGAAGGAGGAATAAAACAGGGGGAATTACACTCCCTGACTTCAAGCTCTACTACAAAGCCACAGTAATCAAGACAATTTGGTATTGGCACAAAAACAGACCCACAGACCAGTGGAACAGAATAGAAAATCCAAACATTAACCCAAACATATACAGTCAATTAATATTTGATAAAAGTGCCTTGGATATGCAATGGGGAGATGACAGCCTCTTCAGCAGCTGGTGTTGGAAAAACTGGACAGCTACATGTAAGAGAATGAAACTGGACTACTGTCTAGCCCCATACACAAAGGTAAACTCAAGGTGGATCAAAGACCTGAATGTAAGTCATGAAACCATAAAACTCTTAGAAAAAAACATAGGCAAAAATCTCTTGGACATAAACATGAGTGACTTCTTCATGAACATATCTCCCCGGGCACGGGAAACAAAAGCAAAAATGAACAAGTGGGACTATATCAAGCTGAAAAGCTTCTGTACAGCAAAGGACACCATCAGTAGAACAAAAAGACATCCTACAGTATGGGAGAATATATTCATAAAAAACGTATCTGATAAAGGGTTGACATCCAAAATATATAAAGAACTCATGCACCTTAACAAACAGAAAGCAAATAATCCAATTAAGAAATGGGCGGAGGACATGAATAGACACTTCTCTAAAGAAGAAATTCAGATGGCCAACAGGCACATGAAAAGATGCTCCACATCGCTAATCATCAGAGAAATGCAGATTAAAACCACAATGAGATATCACCTCACACCAGTGAGGATGGCCAACATCAAAACACAAACAACAACAAATGTTGGCGAGGATGTGGAGAAAAGGGAACCCTCTACACTGCTGGTGGGAATGCAAATTAGTTCAACCATTGTGGAAAGCAGTATGGAGGTTCCTCAAAAAACTCAAAATAGAAATACCATTTGACCCAGGAATTCCACTCCTGGGAATTTACCCTAAGAATGCAGCAGCCCAATTTGAAAAGGACAGATGCACCCCTATGTTTATTGCAGCACAATTTACAATAGCCAAGAAATGGAAGCAACCTAAGTGTCCATCAGTAGATGAATGGATAAAGAAGATGTGGTACATATACACAATGGAATATTATTCAGCCATAAGAAGAAAACAAATCCTACCATTTGCAACAACATGGATGGAGCTAGAGGTATTATGCTCAGTGAAATAAGCCAAGCCGAAAAAGACAAGTATCAAATGATTTCACTCATATGTGGAGTGTAAGAACAAAGAAAAAAACTGAAGGAACAAAACAGCAGCAGACTCACAGAACCCAAGAACGGACTAATAGTTACCAAAGGGAAAGGGACTGGGGAAAATGGGCGGGAAGGGAGGGATAAGAGGAAAAAGAGGCATTACGATTAGCAGATGTAATGTTGGGGGGGCACGGGGAGGGCAGTACAACTCAGAGAAGACAAGTAGTGATTCTATAGCATCTCACTACACTGATGGACAGTGACTGTAATGGGGTTGGTGGGGGACCTGATGAAGGGGTAGTTTAATAATCGTAATATTGCACATGTAATTGTAAATTAATGATAATAAAATAAATTATATTAAAAAAATAATAATAATGAGGCAATTAACATAAGGGTGGATACAAAAAAAAGTTCTAGACTAATCAAAATTCTTCTTTGTATGGCACATTGATTTTGGTTAAGGCATCTGTACTATAATATTTACTTTGTACTCCATTTTCCTTTTATTAAAGTTTTCTTTTTTTTCATTAAAAAAAAAAAGTGAACTGAGGAACTGAATATACATTTTCCAAAGAAATATGAATGGCCAATAATATGTGAAAAGATGCTCAATATTACTAATCATCAGAGAAATGTGAATCTAAATTATAAGGAGATAGCACCTCACACCTATTAGAATGATTGTCATCAAAAAGACAAATGATTAGTTTTAGGATGTGGAGAAAAGGGAACCATTGTGCCCTGTTAACGGTATGAAACTGATGCAGTCATTGTGGAAAACAAGATGGAAGTTCCTCAAAAAATTAACAATAGAACTTCTGTATGATACAGAAATCCTCCTTCTGGGTATACATTTAAAGGAAATGAAAACAGTATTTCAAAAAGATAATTGCACTCCCATATTCATTTCAGTGTTATTCATAACAGTCAAGTTATAGACAATCTAAATGTCCATTAATAGATAATGGATAAATAAGATATGATATATATAATTCAGCCATGTGAAAGAATTAAATCCTGCCATTTGTGACAACATGGATGAAGCATGTAAGCATTGTGCTAAATCACCCAGTGAAAGATAAATACTGCATTGTCTCATTTACATGTGGAATCTAAAAAAGCCAAACTCATAGAAACAGAGAACAGAATTATGGTTACCAGTACCAGGGTTGTGGGGGGAAATTGGGAGATATTGGTCAAAGAGTACAAACTTCCAGATTTAAGATTAATAATTCTGGGCATCGAATATACTACATCGTGATTGCAGTTAATAATAATGTTGAAAGAAGTTCTTAATTGTTAGCACCACAAAATAAACAGTAGTTAAGTGATGTGACATAGGTGTTAGTGAAAGCTACGGTGGTAATCATTTTGCAATGTATTAATGCTTCAAACCATATGTAGTACACCTTAAACTTACACAATATTATATGCCAATTGTAACTTAATAAAGCTAGACAAGAAAGAGCAAAATGAACAGAACAGGGTTGTCTTCATCCAAAGCCTTATTGCTTTTTCTGCTGAACTAAGGAAGTCGGATGGATTCAAGTGGAGAACAGAGTGCACACTGTCCATACCAGTTCAGACATCTTGTGTAAAAGGATGAATCCTTGGTTAAGGGAGATGGCAAAAAGATTGTGAGGAACAGCAGGACACAAAGACTTTCAGAGAAATTTCAAAGGGAAAAATAGCGGGACTTGATGATATATTAGATTCCAATGAAAATTAGAATGAAGATTTGGGTCTCCTGATTCCAGATTAAATAAGATGGAGAATGTAAGGTAATAATCATAGTTCCTAGCATTAACAAATGCCTATTAAAGGCATTCTCTGATTCTCCTCTACTTCCTACTACAACGACTGTCCTACTTATTTGCACCAGAGGGGTCTTAGGTCTGAACTTATGTTCCCTGGACACACAGGCATTCATGTGGTTCCTCGGCCAGGTTCCCTTTGTTTTGTCACTTGACCTCCCCACTGCATGATAACTCTGTCACAGTCCCATCAGAGTTCCTCTGATGAACTAATTTAATTGAAGTTAATGGTGCAAGATTTTAATGATAACTCTTTCTAGGAAGAAATTACTGTGTACCAAAGATAATACATGCTTTGTCTCCTTTATAACTACCCTCTGGAGAAAGTACTGTTACTCTCATTTTACAGGTGAGGAAACCAAGGCACACAGCGATTAAGAAATGTTCTCAATGCAGTAGTACTAATAAGTGGGAAGAGTTGGATATCAGCCTAGTCTCTTTGTCTCCAAAGCCTGTACTTTTAATTGCAGTCGACCCTTGAACAACATGGGGGTTAGGAATGACAAATCCCCCATGCAGTCAAAAATCCATGTATAACTTTTGACTCCCCAGAAACTTGAGTGCCTCGTAGTCTACTGTTGGTTTTATGGTAGGAAATAAATAGACTAGTATCTATATATATTTTATGCATTCATAACATACCTAACATTTCTTAATTTTTAATATTTTTTGTCTACATATTTCACCTGCAAGTTTTTTCAAATTGTTGCAAATTTCCAAATTTTTCTGATGTATTTACTGAAAAAATCTGCATATAATTGGACTCAGTTCAAACCTGTGTTTCTCAAGGGTCAACTGCATGTCAATCTATATTCTTCTCCAGCAATTAGACCTATGCTTTTACCAGACCTCTAATTCCACCTTAATAAACATATAAATTTGTTGCCAGATCAAATTATATTCTGATTATAATTCAGTTCCTTCCTATTTATATAGCCTTGGCTAAGTCACTTTATTTATCTCGTCAATAAAATGGCAGTGATATATTTTTCATAGGACATTTTAAGGTAAACTATATGACTTTGGGAAAATTATTTAATACTTCTGAGCCTTACAAAAAGTTCAGGAAAATATAAGAATACTAATAGCTACCTCTTAAACTTATTTTTGGGAATAAATAATGTGGTAAACTCTCAGTAGGCATCTAGAAGGTATTCAATATGTATTAATTTAAGTGTTTCTGGAATGTCTGCCCATTTTTTGACGATAAGACTGACATATCTTTCTGACATATCTTTGTGTGGGAAAAAAGCTCTGGTCTACAATTCCATATAGTAGGTATTATTTGTTATATGAGATGTATCTTCCAGGGAGAAAGGTTAGGAAGCCTCATTGAAGCAACTTGCTGTCAAAATCCCAAGGTTTCCTATGAGGGTCCTGAGAAACCCATTTCCACACACTGAAAATTAGTGATGGGATAAAGGTTTTTTCACATGAATTCTTCTGGGAAAATGTCAATAAGTATTCATTCTAGTCAGGACTTCTTTCTTCTTTGCATTCCATGGAGATTGAGTTTTGTGGCCAGTGGAGCTTGAGAGCCTAGTATATGAGAAAAAGTGTGTGTGTGTATGTAGTGGGGTTGGGTATGACACTGATGACATAGTATTGGTTGAAAAAGAGATGGAGATTTAACTTCTGGTATTCCCCTCACTATGGGGTCCAAAACGTCTTAGCAAAGAGTACAGAAAATTATGGCACACACTTTTCATTCAGAAGATTCTTAGACACAGACATTCTGGTCCCAAGAAAGTTTAAGCACTTAGTTTACGAATGTGAAAACTTTTAATAGGACATTCAAGGAAGTTTTTTGGAGTAAACTCTATTAAACCAACTCAAATCTTTTTGTGAATTTTCTATTTTATATATATAGTGCTTCACTTTGTGCTTTACAGTATTTCACTTTTTACAGATTGAAGGTTTGTGGCAACCCTGTGTTGGGCAAGTCTTTGAGTGCCATTTTTCCAACAGCATTTGCTCACTTCATGTTTCTGTCACATTTTGGTATTCCCACAATACTTAAGACTTTTAAATTATTATGTTTGGTATGGTGATCTGTGATCAATGTCTTTTGATGTTAGTATTAAAATTGTTTTGGGTCAAAGCATACCTATATAAGATGGCAAACTTAACCAATATATGTGTGTGTTTTGACTGTACTGTTCACCAACTGGCCATCCCCCATCTCTGACCCTGTCCTTGGACCTCCCAATTCTGTGAGAAGTGCAATATTGATATTAGACCAATTAATAATGCTACAATGACTTCTAAGCATTCAAGTGAAGGGAAGAGTCATATATTTCTCATTTTAACCCAGAAGCTAGAAATGATTAAGCATAGTGAGGAAGGCATGTCAAAAATTGAGGTAAGCTGAAAGCTAGGCCTCTTGTGCCAGTTAGCTAAGTTGTGAATGCAAATGAAAAGTTCTTAAAGGAAATTAAAAGTGCTACTCTAGTAAACACATGAATGATAAGAAAGTGAAACAGCCTCTTTGCTCATATGGAGAAGGTTTAGTGGTCTGGATAGAAGATCAAACCAGGTACAAAATTCTCTTAACCCAAAACCTAATCCAGAGAAAGGACTTAATTCTCTATAATTTTATGAAGGCTGGGAGAGGTGAGGAAGCTTCAGAAGAAAATTTTGAAGCTATCAGAGATTGGTTCATCAAGTTTAAGGAAAGAAGCTGTCTCCAAAACATAAAAGTGCAGGTTAAGCAGAAAGTGCTGATGTAGAAGCTGCAGCAAGTTATCCAGAAGCAAGCTAAGATAATGAAGTGACTTAAGGTACACTAAACAACAGATTTTCAGTATAGATGAAGGATTCTTCTGTTAAAAGATACCATCTAGAACTTTCATAGCTGGAGAGCAGAAGTCAGTGCTTGGCTTCAAAACTTCAAAGGACGGGCTGACTCTCTTGTTAGGGGCTAATGTAGC
>JAVSCE010018191.1:0-89094 GCA_032199065.1 Smutsia gigantea | reverse complement strand
TTGTCTGATTTCCGTATTGTCTTTCCTCAGTTCCCTCACTTCCTCCTTCATCTCTTCCACATTTCTCTGTAGGTCCATCAGCATGGTTATGACTTTTATTCTAAATTCTTTTTCAGGGAGGCTGTGCATTTCCATCCCTTCAGACTCCCTCTCTGGGGTTGCCTGGTTGATTTTGGTCTGAACCATATTCCTCTGTCTTTTCATGGCTGTATAATTTGGTCACTGATAGTTGCCACGTATGTCAGCTGGGCTCTTTAAGACTTTAAAAAGAGAAGAAAAAAAAAGAGAAAAAAAGAAAAACAAGAAAAGAAAAAAAGAAAGAAAGAAAAAAGAAAAAAAGAAAGAAAAGAAAAAACAAAAACAAAAACAAAACAAAAAAAAAGCCCACCGGACGCAGATTCTGTGGGAATGCTCTAGGTGGCGCTATTGCCCCACTATTCCACAGCTGTGACTGTGCCGCTCCGCAGGGCCCTTTATCGCTCTGGCAGGGGTGGGAACGAATAGGAGGCTGTTGATCTCAGTGAGAAGTGTTAAGTATGGCTGCGCTTCCTCAGTCGCCAGCTAAGGCGTCTGAAACTCCCCAGGACTCCCAGCCTGCTGGGCTGAGTGTGCTGGGGCGATCCGGCTCCTCCGCTGGGCTCCTGTCTCTTTAAGACCGCTGAGGAAAGCGTGCACTTTTTTTTTCCTTCCCGGAGCCGGCTGCAAGCCCCCTGGCGCGTTCCCCGCTCAGATCCTGCCCCTCTGTCTCTCCAATCTCCGCTACACTGCGCAATGTGGGTCAGCGCTCCCCGCGCAGATCGCCGGGGCTGGCTACTTCGCGGGGTGCACTTCCACTCCCTCCCGGCTCTGAATCCTCTCCTCCCGCCGGTGCGCTGGGGTGGGGCAGGGCTCGGGTCCCGCCGGGTCGCGGCTCCGTATCTTACCCGCCTCTTGGGGTGCCGAGTCCTCTCGGGTGTAGCTGCACGCTGTGCGCTTTCCTGTGTATTCTCGTCTCTTTTAGGAATAGATGTATTTTCTGTGTTTTCGTAGATAAATATAGTGTTGGGAGGAGATTTCTGCCGCCCTGCTCACACCACCATCTTCCCGGAAGTCTCCTTGATGTAGTTTTATGCCTGAAAACAATGAAATAATATAGTTAAGATATTCAAGGAACATAAAATATGAGCCAAATTTTACATTCACCCAACTTGCCTTAAAGTTCAAAAGGCCACAAACTCTTCTGAACATGTAAGAACCCAGAAAACATAGTTCCCTTCAGCCCTTTCTGAGGAACCTACTATAAAATGGGCTTGTACAACCAAAATAATTAAGAGACACAGACATAAAGATTGATGATGAGCAGCAAACTTGTATTCACCTGTGGAGCTAGAACTGACTGCTGGCATAAGGGGGAGAGAGCGGGATGTGATAGCTATATTCTCTGACAGTATACAGTTCAACTATAAAATAAAGGGTCTGGAGAGAATGTATAAAGTAGAATAAACACACTTATTGTCTTACAGGTATTAACTGGGAGTAAAAAAATAAAAGTATCTCAAATCAAATACTGGGAGAGAAAAGGAGAATGGAGCAAATGACGTTATTAGGTAATCTCAGTACTGCTCCTAGTAGAAAACCAATAGACAATAGTCAAAAAAGAAGGGACTAAGCGTACTACATAGAGGTGACAGTATAAAGGTAAATAGAACAATAATGCTAACCTTTCTAAACAGCAAAATTTATTACCCCCCCAAAGAACAAGCAGATAAACATATAAAGACTACCTATGAAGACACAAACATATATGATAAAATAATATATAAGAATTGAGATCACGTATATTGACCATATCAATAACTATAATAAAAAAGATTTTCAGTTTAACAAAGCAAATTAACAGTAAGGTGTATTTAAGACAAACCAAAAACAAATATTCAAAAGGTTACAAATGAAAGAGTGAACAAAGATAGATCATGCATAGGCAAATAGAAAGATGAAGAGGTCTCAATATTAACATTCAACAAGGTAGAACTAAGACCAAAAAGCCTTTTATAAAAAAGACAATAAAGGACACCTTATCAGGACAACATCTTTATGATAGGACTGTTATTAATATTCATGCACCCAATAACATCTTTAATAAAGCAAAATTAGATAAGCAAGGAGAAAGAAAAAAATACACTAAGAATAGAAAACTCTAATACATTTGCTCAATTACAAACAGATTGTATGAGGGAAAATCAATAGGGATACAGGAGACATTTGTAACATAATAACCAAGTAGACCTTATAAGCATCTAACTCTTAACCCTAACAATGGAGAATACACCTTTTCTACTGTATACCAAACCTTCATGAAAATTGGCCATATCTTAGTCCAGAAAGACAACTTCAACAAATTCCAAAGAATTGTATTTGATCAAAATGCAATTAATTGATTACAAAGTCAGACTACCTACTAGGAAATTAAAAAAACCCATTATTAAATTCTTGCATCAAAGAAGAAATACTAAATGAAACTAGAATTTTTTGAAAGCAATAAATAGAATAAAAAGCATATCTATATAACTGTATCAAAAATATTAAAAGAAAATGAAAAACAAGTGAATTAAATAACCAAGTTAAAAAAACAGAAAAGAACAAAAAAATAAGCCCAGAAAAGCAAAAGGAAGAAATTAATAAGGATAAAAGCAAAAATTAACAAGAAAAACTGGTTCTTTAAAAAAAATCAATAGAACATACAACTGCTAACCTAATTAGTAAAAAGGTGAGCAAATAAACACACAAAATTAGAAATGTCAAAGTGAAAAACCACCAGAGGAAAGTTTTAAAAAAATAGTAAGAGGCTACTTTGCACAACTCTATGCAAATACATTTGAAAATCCTGAAGAAATTAGTACATTTCTAGAAAAATGCAGTTCGCCAAATTGTCCCCAACGGAGAGGTGTAACAAGCCTACCACACAATCTTCTATGATAGTCACAAAAGAGACAGGGATCCAAATGAATTGCAGCGATGTCCCTGGACACTTTGAGAAAAACCCTTCCCCTAAAATATTATCTATCAAGACTATCATAACAAATTAAAAGAGAAAAGTTGATGATATCTGCATTCATAATCCAAGAAAAAATTTTGTTTTGATGGGTGAACTCAGCCTGGAGTGAGCATGAGCCAGGACAAGAATTAATCCACATTCTGATAAAGTTTACCATGATCTCAGAATGTGGAAAACATCCCAGCAGCCACCTGGCCCCCAGCTTTCTTAAACCCTCCTTTGTAAACTCCCAGCACAAGCCCAGATGCTAGAATAACCTCCTCCCAACTGCCTCCTGTCGAAGTGCCCATGCTTCCTCAGGTGCATTCTCCTTGGCTGTAGCAAGCTCGGTAAAGCTAACTTTATCTTTGACTATAGAAGTGTGCCTGGTCATTTTTGACAGGTACCAATCTCTTAAATTATGGGACTCTTGAAGTCAAATTTCTGAGTAATGTCCCATTCCAGGATATAACATCCATCTCAGGAATTAGAATCCAGAAACAAAGAGGTAATTTAAAAGAGAAATCCAATCAGTGTAGAAGAGATCTAAACATACCACCCCCAAAAGTCTTTCTTCTTCCACTCACTTTCTTTACCATGCCCCTTGTTTGGGAGCATCTCCTGGTTACCCCAGTCTCAGCACCATTTGACCCCCCAACTCTTGCCTTCCCTCTCTGTTTACTCCTTTATTATGTAGATCAATTTAGTCTTCTCCCAGCAGGAAAGACTCTTCTCTGGAGGAGGAGGGGGAATGTGCATTTGGTTTTAGGGTTCTTTTTGGTGGGTTAGGGGAGGGAGAGGTGACAAAACTACCCTAGTAGTAGCTTTTTGTCCTCTCCCTCTTACAGAGTTTGACAGTTATGAGCAGATTCTTTTTCATTCATCCCAGTGGCCTCTCAACAATGAGAAGAAGTGTTGGCAGTTGCAATTCTTCCCCCTGTATAGTGAGGAAAAAACACTCAGTAAGGTAAGGTCCCCCCATCAGCAAATCTGCAGGCTCTAGTCAGCCTCTCATTCCAAGCAGGCCTTCTGTCTAATGCACCATGAGCTCATGGTCTGAGCTTACCTTAGTAATAGTTACAAAACTACCACCTTTCCTATTGTGCTCCTACTATGTGCCAAGCTATGCTAGGTGCTTTCTGCCAGTGATTCTCAAGCTGTGATTTGTACACCAGTCACATAAGCATCTTGTTAAAATGCAGACTGATTCAGAATGTCTGGATGAGGCCTGAGTGCCTACATCTCTAACAAGTAAGTCCTCTGTTAATGCTGATGCTACAGGTCCGCAGAACACATTTTGAGCAGCAAGGCTTTATTTACATGCACTGCCTTGATTTAGCCTCACAATAAATCCAAGTGACGGCCCTTCTTAGCTCTGACTGCCCCTGGGGGGAATTTAAATTTTCTAATCCTCAGATGCACACTATATACTAATCATGTCAGTATACCTGGGAGTGAGATCCAGGCTCTAAAACAAGCTAATGGTGAGAACTACAGTATGTGGGCCAGGTAATAGTACTTCCATTTTATGCTGAAGAAACTAAAGCTTAGAGGGATTACTTACTTTAACTAAAATCCTTTATTTAGTCAGTGATGGAGGTGAAATTTGAACCCATGACTCTCTGTCTTCTGGGTCCATCCTCTTAACCACTGCTCTCTACAGCCTCCTAGGGAGTTGAGCCTTGCAATCTGTTATTGTAGTTAACTGAGGAAAGAAGACCCACACACATTAAACTATTAGAAAACAGCCCAAGCCCACAGATGTCCCAGCATCTGGATGATTTATGATTTATGGTCCTGTAGCACTAGCAGGGTAGAGAGATCTCCTTGAGGCAGAAGGTGGCTGCTACTCCCTCTGACCCAGCACGTGCTCTGGAACTGACTGTGTATCATTGATTCTCTGGCTTTCTAATAAATGCTGACCATTAGAGTATTTTCTCTTCCATTGAGGTTTGAAGTGTAAGAGAAAGCCAGGTGCATTACATCAGTGTAATTAGCCCTGAATACATGTGATCGAGGAAGTGGATTCCCAGAGAGAGAGAGACAGACAGACAGACAGACTCTCCAGGGCTTTATCAAACTGGAATCGTGAAGCCCAGGGCTGGACAGCAGCCAGCCATCTGCCCCTTACTGATGGGAAGCGAAGGATTCCCTGAGGGTCAGGTGTGCTGGCAATGGCGAGGCTTACTCTCCTATTTGCGACTTCATTAATGAGGGCTCAGCTTCAAAGGCAGATAACAAG
Source organism: Smutsia gigantea (assembly GCA_032199065.1). Classification (NCBI taxonomy): domain Eukaryota; kingdom Metazoa; phylum Chordata; class Mammalia; order Pholidota; family Manidae; genus Smutsia; species Smutsia gigantea. Next base: position 83,839 of record JAVSCE010018191.1, on the reverse strand, counting down.
CTAATCAAAAGAGGAAGGGAAGCCCAGCACATCGCGCTGCCTCCTGAATAACTCTGGGGAGAGCAGGTGAGCAGGTGGAGGGAGGGGGTGGAGGTGGGGGGTCTCCTTTCTCACTGTGCTGGCTGACCTCTGTCTTTGAAACAAAGGCTCAATAGAGAAATCCCAGGATAACAGTATTATTTCAAGTCAGTTATGACACAACCCTCTTATGCCAGCTACCTCCCTCTTTGCCCCATCACCATCCTATCATCCCAGACGCTGAGACCACAGAGTCCCTGCTCATCAAGGGCCACCTGGGCCCCAGGCCAAACCAGCTGGCTGAGCGAGGCAGGGAGAAAAAAGGGCTTGAATGAGAGGCGTCCTCTGGCCCATGCGTTATCTCAGAACACAAAACGCACCATTTACACTCAAGAATTGAACTTTATGCTTGAAAATAGGTATTAAACTAAATTTTTTCTGTGCTCGAACTCAAAAGCTATGTAGGTCAGGAAAGAAACAGCGAATGTAATGAAGGTAGTTATATTTGTCAGGTTTTCTTTCTCGCCATGTGAAATCCTTGCTGGTTTCTAACATCTAAGTACTGGCTTAAACATCTTCTGACGCTCTACTTCTGTTCAGAGATGAAGAAGGCCTGAAGTCTTGCCCAAAATGTCAGCTTTTGTGGATCTTCACTGGTTGTGACTCTCCTGTGAATAACAGAGCTTGGAACCAATTTGAATATTGACATCCCATCAAATCGATCACCCACATGATCTCTCTCTTCCCAGGTGTCTTCCTTCTGCCCATTCCTCTGTCTTCTACCCTTCCTTCTCTTTTTATCCTCTCCAAAGATTCAAACTCTTCTTCCCTTCCAGCATGAAGAACAATGAAGTTCCTGGCTACCATTGGGTCTTACCAATTCTGCAGCTTCTGGTGGTCTGTGATGTGGAGTAGAGGCACCTGATCTCTGCCAGCTACAGGAACTCAAACTAAGGAGAGGTTATGAGGTGTTCTACCTACAGTCCATGTAGAATCCTTTCCTTCTTTCCAAAGAGCCCAAAACTCAGAGAAAGCTCACCTTGTTAGAATAGTTTTTTGTTAGAAACCTCAGCAGATCTACACTGTAGATACATCTACCCACTCCCCAGTTACATTGCAAAGTCCTCACTCAGGAGCTTGGTAAAGAAAAGCTGTATGCCAAACCAAGTATGGACGTTTTTCCCTAGCTGGGGAGAGAGGATGGAGAATAAAATGGACAAGCAGGTGACTCACCACATACAGAATGCCTTTCATTTTATAAAGCCACTTGCAGTGCTGTCTCATCTCTAAACCAGTGGTTCCATGCCTGGATCCATGCCTGGAATCATCTGGGGAGCTTGCAGGACTCCTGGTGCCCAGGCTTCACCTTAATTCTTTTGCATCTGAATGTTTGTGATGGGATCCAGGCATCAGTAGTTTTTTGATGTCAGTGTTTTCAAATTTGGCTGCATATTGAGAATCTCTTGGAAGGCAAAAATACTGATGCCTGGTCCCATCCTCCAGAGATTTTGATTAATGGGTCTGGGAGACAGCCTGAGCATTGGGGATTTAAGTTTCCCCAAGGGAATAACACTGATGGGACAATAGCCAGAAGACAAGCAATTAAAGGTACTGTATGCTCAATGCATTGACTACTTTGTCTCCACACCCAGGGAAAGATGAAGGTATGTTAAAAATCATAGGGGGAATTTTAAAACACTCATCTCAGAATGTTTAAGTATATAACTTATTGGAAATAGAAGATGAAATTAGAGATCCCTTCTAGTCCTAAGATTTTCTGTCTCCACAATAACAGTTGTTTATAATTATATCCATGGCAGGAGAAAATACCTTTAAGGAAACATTAGACTTAGGAAGATTATAGACTCTGTAGTGAGGCATTTATATAAATAATTCAGCATATTCAAGGATGCGTGTGTATGTAGAAAAATATACTGAGAAATGAGAGTGTGGTTTTATCCCATCTAATGTTATAAAGGCAGAGTCAATAAGAAATGATCTTTTGCATTTGGGGTGGTGGATTAGATTTCAGATTGCTGATTCCTAAATTCTGCAGTTTGCTCAGACCACTGTGCATCCTCAATGCTTTTTCATCATTATTAAAAAATAACTTATTTACTAATGAAACAAAATATTAGTTCTGGAGTCATCAAGAAGTATAAGGTTTCTGCCTGAATAACTTCCCTGATAAGAATCATTTCAAGAAACCTTGTAGCTAACAGGTGTGCCTTGCATTGTGATTGGAAGGATTTGGTGGTCAAGCTGCCAAAACTTGTGCTGAAGTGGATTACATGGCTTCCTTCTCTTCATTGTCGTGATTACTCTTAAGTGATAGTGCTAGTAAGTAGCCAAAGAAGCAAGTAGTGGAAAATAGGACGGAGTTACAAAAGCATGGAGAATCCTGAGGGATCAATTACATCCCCTGCATAATTGCCAGTTGACTGTAGGCCTAAATGAAGGGAATCCCATATGCCCAGCCTTCTTTAAACATGACATCAATTCACTTTGAGAACAGATCTATTTACATGTCTACATGGTGGGTCAAGCCAATTAGAGTGTAGACCTCCCCAGGGGAGGTTTCTCCAAACTGGTTTATTGAGAAGAGCCAAGCAGAAAAGAGGTGGCATCAGCATGAGGGACTGCCCTATATCCCCAGGCTCCCACTATGCAGGACATATGCGTCAGCCTTTACAGAGTTTGCCACAGTGCAGCGCATAGGACAGAGGTGCCTAAAGTCTAAACCAGACTCTGTGAAGCCAGGACCATGGTTCCCTTGTTCACAACTGAATCCTAGCACCTCTTAGCACAACAGGCCCTCATTATGACCTATTAGTGCTCAGCAGATACCATTTATCACTTTCTTGATTATCTGTCACTCTCTAGGCAGGCTCAGGGTTGCTTGTTTGGAGTCAAAAAAGGTTGAAGTTTGGAGTCATTGGTACTCCAGTGGGGGAAAAGGAGACTCAGATGATGGTATTGACTTTGTCCCTAAATAACCTCATGGCCTTAATCTGAGCTCTGTGCTCAATTTTCTCCTCTGGATACTTGCACATATCTTATTCTTTCTATCTACTTTAAAAAAGATTTTTTAGTAATCAAGTGGATTAAAGAAATATGAAAGTACTCAATGGCATTCATCTTTGTATCCACGGAATCTTGTTCAAAGCAGGTCTTATAAGGTTTTTAACAATGAATAAAGTGATCTCAAAACCCCTGTTTTCAGCTCTTACAGTACTAGGCTTATTGTTTTTTTCTTAGAATCAAGTTTAGGATGAGAGGAACCAAAGGCCATGGACATCCTCAAATTTTGGTTCCTATAGTAATCACATCGACTCAATGATCTAGTTTTAGATCATTGCCTGCTCACTAACCTTCCTACTTCCCATACCTCTAACACATCTTTATTTCCATGCATTTGCCTGGGTCCTTCCCCTCACCGGGAATACCCTTCTCTCTTTTCCCAGCATAACTGAATTCTGCAGGTCCTACAAACCTCTTCTTTCAAGCCATTCCCAACAGTGGTCTCTGCCTCTTCACAATGCCAACGTTGCTTCACACAATTAATTACCATTTCAGTGTGTGAATGCCTTGTCCATCCAATTATATTGTAGCCTCCATAAATATATCTTATCCTTCTTTGCAGTCTGCCCAGTGAGAATCGCATACTTATACATGTGGTAGCTGTAAAACTCCCAGTGCTCAGTAGAGCTTAGTTAGCATATCTAGATACTCAAAGGACATGTAGATAAATTTGCAGTTTTGCAGATAAAAAGGAGTGATGATCTGTATATACAATCCCCAAGTGAGCCCAAAGGTAGTGGAGCTAACAAGTGCCAGAAAAAAGAAGTCAAGTTGATGTGGTTGAACAATCATGCTTATTAATGCACACCAAGGATGCAGATATGGTCCTCCCAACATTGTGCAGACACCTTGACTGTCACAGGCTGGATCCCGGCTGGAGCTGTCCTCATTTGTGGTGCTGAAAATTTTGCTTTGAAGTTGTACTCACCAGAGATTCTGGAAATGCTGGAGAGCCTAAACAATGAACAAGAACAGTATGGGGGAAGGTCCTTATAGGGTGTCCTTCAGGCTCCTCAAACTTTACAGTCCAAAACAAAATTCATTTTCTTCTCTGTTCTCTCTCTTATATTCCCTAAGTCCTGACATCTCTGCTTCTTGAGTAGTTTTAAAAGTATCTTCTCTCCATTGCCCTTTGCCATGCAATGATTTCCTAATAGTTTCTCTTAAATTTCTTGCTACTCAATGACTGCCATTAACAATTCCCATCCCCAATGTCTACAGAATTTCATGCAAGGTCATTAGGGTGGGAGCAGGTGCAGCAAGGCACTCCAGAAACCCTGGCAGTTAAACTATAATCAACCCATTGTAGATGATAATGATATATAAGAAAAGCTCCCTAGAGATAAAATAGTTCCAGGACCAGAAATAGCAACAGTAAACAAAGTTTGTCCATGTGAGCCAGACCAAGCCCAGGCAGAATAAAGATCACATCCATGTTTAAAGAAGGTCTATGAAGAAAATAAGTTGTTCACGAGGGCTTGGAGGTACCATCTGCAGATGACAGGAAGGCGAATTTGCAATAAAGAAGAACTGGCAATGTTGTCCGAGCAACCTGTCTGCGTCTTGTCACAGTTGCATCTCTACTGAGTAAATAGGATGTGCTGGTTATCCTCAGCTGGCTTTTCTACTCTACTCTGGCCTTGGGAAGATGGCCTGAATGGACTGCATCCCTGGGTTCCCTTGCCTTCTGGCTTTGCACTGGGTTTAGTTAATGGAGAACGTAATCAGGAAATCACAGAGGGAGAGGAGAGTGAGATTGGAGTATTGATTCCTCCATTCTCTGCTGGCTGTCATGATTTAAGCTCACAAATTCTGCACTAGCTTCTCCTATAGCTCTCTCCCTCTGGCCATCCTTCTCTCATTCCTTTTGGTCTACAGGTAGTAATGGTGGTAATGCACTGTCTCCCGAGAGGGCAACATCTCCTAGTGTGCCCTCGGTTTCCTGCTGGGTCCCTAAATCAGGGACTGTACTATTTAGCATTCAAATCCCAGCTCCCTTGCCCCAGTCTCATCCTCACCAAGCATTATTCTGTTTATAAGTTGGCTTCACATGTAAATCCACTTATAAGGAGAGACTGTACTGGTCATGTTGACACAAGCATTCTGTTCTGTCTGGCATTTATATTTCTCACTGTTAATTAGGAAATTGGCATTCTGATTTTATACCCTCTTATTAAATTGGCTTTGTTAGTGCAGCTCAGCCTGTTTGAGATTAATGAATCTGAGGCGCTGCCACACCTGAAGGTCTGGGCTGAATCCACCTGATGTCATCACTCTTGGAGGCTCTGGTGGCCATCCGCTCCCGCCCCACCCACACTGTGGGGACTCAGGGTTCCTCAACCAGGTCATGCTTTCATGCCTCTGGGCTTTTGTCCAGGCTGTTCTCCCTGTCTTTAGCCTCCACCATGTCATCTCTTGGGTCACTCCCATGATCCTCCAAAGCACTGTCCAGGCATCACTGCCTTTGTGGAGTCTTCTTTATTTTTTTCTAGAAATTACTTGTTTGGCAGCTATTTATCGAGCACCTCTGTACCAGGAACTTTGAGATGTCCTGGGGACACAGGAGTGACTCAGACAGTTCATACTTTGCAGTTTCATAGATGAGATGAAGGGATCTTAAAAAAATCCTGTCTAAATGACATCTGATGGTGACATGCATAGGATGCAATGGAGACGTGAGGGTGGGAGCTGGTGTTGGGGCAAAGGCTACCTGTAAGAGATAGTACTTGACTTTGTTCATGAATGAGTGGAACAGGCAAATATAATAAAGGAATAAAGGGCCATCTGGGCTTTTCGGGCAGAGTCTGTCTGGGGTCTGTCAAGCTTGTGACTGCCCTCTGAGTGGCTGTTTAAGCATGGATGCCATGTCTAGGACATTGGCCTTCCCACTTTGGTCCCAGATGATTGAGCAGATCAAAGGACAATCACTCTGTGGTGGGCCAGAAACACAGGGAGGGGCTGAGGTGAAAGCAGTTCTGGTATATAAATGAGCCAAAGTGGCCTCTGTGTATTGGCTCCCAGATTGTTTATGTCTTCATAGCAGGCTAAGATCCATTAGCTCAAAAACCCACAGGTAAAACACTAAAAATTTTACACATCCAATTATTTTAAAAGATACCCCAAGCAAGCAGATTTTTAGCCATTTAGGGCCCACCTGCCTCGCATACCCTGTGGAACTATACCAGTGCCTGCGGCCACTGATACAACAGAGCCTTGAGGGTTATAAGACCCCAAGCCACCCTGGCCTCTTGGAGCTCTCTTACCCAGACACTCCCTGCTGTGCTGCTAAGCAACCTCACCTAGGAAGTAAGCCCCCTCTCCAATCCCCATCTCCCTGAAGAGCTCCCTTCCCCCCTCTCCTTCTGGATGGTGGTCCCAGTGCCATAAGCCTCCAGACAGTCTCATGCTGTGAGGGACGTACACCCTCATGCAACTATACCCAAATGCTGCCCAATAAAGCATGTGGTTATATCTTATTCTCTGATCAGCTTCCAAATTCTTCAAACCCTCTACAAGCTCACACTGGATGCTGGCTGGATCAACCCATCAGAGCCCTTCTTTGGGGGGATTTTTAACCTGAGCGGGTGACACAATGAGAAGTGTCCAAAGCAGGGAGCAGAAGTGGAAAGGCATCAGAGCAAAGGAGGCAGGAAAGAGGAGCCACGAGGCATCTGAAGCCATGAATCAAAGGGAAGGGGCTGAGCACTTTAGTGGCAGCAAAGGGCCAGGCACAGGCAAGTTGGCTGGAGCGACTGTAATGTGAGACACTGGAGTAGGAAGCCATGGGCATGAACAGCCAGCCAGGGAGGAGCAAAACAGTCCAGGAGAACCCAAATGGCATTTCGGTTCCTGAACCACATTCTAGTCTCCACAAGGTCAGACTGTGTCCTGGTTCCAGGCCCGCTATGGGGACATACCACTCAGTGTAAATGCCCTTCTGAATGACAATAACTCTGTTCGCAAAGCACCCCAGTCTGTCTTTATTCTTCACATCCAAAGGGGCCCGTTCCCACATAGGCCATAGGAATAACATGGACAAAGTCTGCAGTGGGGAACTGTGTGGTGTTTTGGGGAATCCCAAGCAATTTGCTATTTCTAGATAAGAGAGTGCAAGGGGGAGAGTTGGTGGAAATGAGATTGGAGAGGTAAATAGGGTCAGGTCATAGAGTCCTCAGGTGTGCTCTGCTGAGAGTCCCCCGTGTCATCTTGCAGGAAGCCAGTGAACTTTTAAAGGCGGTAGTAATGGGTCAGATTCCTGTTTTCATCAGGTCACCTGGCAACAGTGTAGGAGTTTGAGATGGGTAAGGCTGGAGGCAACTAGCAATCTGGACAGGAAATGATGAGAGAATGCATAGCAGTAGTAGAGAGAAAGGGACATACTAAATATTGAAGAAGTAAAAGCAACAAGAGTTGGTGACTTATATGGGGGTGAAAGGAAGCAAGATCTGTGATGAATGATTCCCATTTTTCAGGTTTTGGCACTGGATGAATGGCATGCCATTGACTGAGAGGGAAGAATGAATTGGGGTGGGGAAGGGAGGAAGAAGAGGAAGATGTGTTTGAGGAATGCATTCTGGTGGAGAAACGCGGTGGGCAGCTGGATCCCTGCAGCTGGACTTCAGGGTGAGGCTTAAGTCACGCCTCAGCAGCAGCCACTATCACTCAGACTGACCTTTGCCCTGCTGAGTCCCTCCCCTACTATGGGCAGATCCTCTGACCCTCCTCCCCACTCCAAAGCCTTCTTCCATGTCCTCTGATATTCCAGCAGTTTCCTGTCATCAACACCTTTTCGAACCATTCCTTCTTCCTTCTGGACTTAAGTGGGCTCTCCCTCAAGGACCCTCTTTCCCTTATGCCCTCTCAAGTGGAGGCTGGTTTTTATTTATTTATTTTTCCCTCAACAATACAAGTTCTTCAGGGCCAGGTTGTGGAGTTGGGTTACTTCTTGATTCCCATTTCCTCATAGGAAGCCCCTGTTCCTTTGAGGGCCACCCCATTTGTCTTCTCTCCCATGTTCCTCATTGTTATAATTTACCAACATCCTCATCACTTTCTCTCATTTGCCAAGAAAGGCGGGTCCTGTTTTCATGGTCTCCTTCTCCCTTCAACATTTGCTTCATTCTGGATGATCTCCACTTCCATATGGATGAATCATTCACTGCCCTGAATCCTCAGCTTCTTAATAATCTCCAAACACGCCTCCCTTCAACTCAGACATCCATTTCTAGGGTCAAACCCCGCATTGTGACTTCTAAAACGGCAACTTCAAACATCCCATTCTCTAACCACCACCTCCTATCAAAGACTCTACTAAAACTATCTTTTGACCTTATTGAAATCTTTCAACTTCTGGCCTTCACCTTTTAATACTATCTAGGACTCCTGCATAGTTATTAAGATCATAGGCTTTGGAACTAGAATGCCAATTAATTTGTGGGAAAGGCTAAGAAGATGAGGATATGTCAATTAAGAAAAAAATGAATCCAGATTCTAGAGTTCATGTTGGCGGTTGGGAAAGCGGGGTGCAGGCGCTGTGGGGAGGTGGACATAAGAGGTGGTTTCAACCACGGCCATGGCAGGAAAGCAAGAGAAAAGCTGGACTACATCCCTCACATAACTCTCTCACCACTTATTTTCTGCCCGCAGTGTTTTTTGGCTCAATCACTTGGCACTTAATTACACACTCTTTAATTTTTCACATCTGTCTGTCTGGAGCCTGGAATGTGGTCATGCAAAGCCCCCTGGGCCTGTATTCAAAACAATGGATTCCAGATACAACTTCTTCCTGCAAGGTCTTGAGCAAATCACTTAACTGCACCTGCAAATGTAAATAACAGCCTTGACTTCATCAAGTTGTTGTAAAGATTAATGATATAATAGATACAAAAACATTTGGTAAGCTTTAAAATGTCTTACGAACATGAGGTCTACTATCTCCCAATTATATTTCAGAATAGGAATTGTGTGTTCTTTGTGTGATTCATCAACATGGTGCTCAAATACTATTTGTTGGGTGAACGAGTGACTGAATGAATTAATGAATGCATGAGTGAGTGAATCAATAAATGCTTAAGTGCAAGCTGAGCCTCAAGCCTTTTGATCCCAGTCCCACAAGGAGAACTGGCTGTCTTATCAAGTTAACACTGTTAATACTGTTCATTCATTCAAACACATTTGCTGCCTATCACATGTCTGGTAGTCTGTGTTCCTAGTTGCTATTGCATCCAAAACTGTGTATGAGGAAGTCTTTTGAACCCATCCTGCCAATGAGGAGTCTGAAATACAGAGAAGTTAAGCAACCTGTGCAAGATCATACAGGCAGGGAATTACAGAGCTTGAAATATAAACAGAGCTCCTAGATCTATGCAGGAGCCAACACTGACGGGTATCTGCCTGAGAGTATGAGAAGGTTGCACACATACTGGCCAAGAGAGGACATAGGAGGTCACCTATGAGTTGTCCATTATTAGGCTTGGTATCAGAGTGACTGTTTCTTAGGTCATGTTTTCTGGGAAACACTCTAAGACAAGAATTCGTGTGCTGGAGGACTGACACCTATGAGGGAGTAAAGAGGGCAGGGTGGAGAAGTTGGGTAGGGATGCAGCTGTAATAGCGGCCTCAGCCAACCTCCTGGGGATCTCTGGAGCTGGCATGGCCCTTCAGTGTGAGCTGGGATGAGGAAGTGACTTTGATATCGCTTCACGGACCAGTCATTGGATGCCTGATGTTCCTAGAGAGGGAGTGTGACCTTGGGCAAGGCAGCTTCCCAGGGAGGGACTGAGCTGTGAGTCCTTGCAGGCAGTGGCTGGGAGATTGGGTGCCTCAGTTCTGAAGCTGAATCTAGGCAGTGAATCACAGCATCCATCACAATGTTATTAATACTTCTAAAGAGTGTGTTAATGAGCCTGGCTTGATGTACTTGGATAGAAATAGGAGTGTGAAAAAAGCAGAGCTTCAGAGATAAGGCTCAGCAACATCCACAAAGACCTGTGCCACCCATCACCAGGATTCACCCATCACCAGGGATGGCTGCAGAGGCTGTCCCGTCCTGGTGCCAGTCAGCCATCCTGCTATCCAGCCCTAACTTCTTGCTCTAGGCCCAAGTTCCCCGGGAGGTATTTCCAGTTCCCATGTAGCTGGGCTGTACAGACCAGATGAATACCATGGCATTCTGCCCTAAGAGGGCAGCTGCTCTGGCTGTGGAGGCATGAGCCCCATTCCTGAGTCCCATCACCTCTGGGTCAATGAGATAAAATTTCAGCTCTCCTCCCACCCCCCGAGGGCTACAGCAAGGAAATGACCTCTGTGGGGAAGTTGGGGCTCCTATGGCCAGGATCCTCACTGAACTTAAACCACCTGATGATGTAACTGGCCTGTTGCTAGGCTACCGCTTCCACACCTTTAGGCGATAAGCTATTATTGTACTACATAGAGAGCTGGCCCAGTGCTCTGGGCGGAGGCAGAGACCCTAGGGCTCGACCTATCACCGGGAGAACAAGCCGGCTAATAAACTCTTTCACCCCAAAGAACGTTTTGCTGTCAATTTCTTTGGTCACATTGAATCCATAGTGAACTTGCCTGGGGCTGAAACCCATTGGCAAGACACACACCAAAGCCATTTCTTTGTAAGTGACTTGAGCTCAGTGCTTTTTGCTAATGCTTGTGGGAACACGATGAGGCAAAAGCAGGATTAATTTGCTGATGGTCAGTGACTGCTTACTAAAGCTGAGTGTTACACACACTGATGAAAGATTCATGAACATTTTTCACAGACCTCTGGAGAGCAGATTAGGATATCAAAACATAACAGAAAGCAGAAAAAAGTTTAACTGAGAGATGAAAAACTTTAGATGCATTAGCACTATGGCAACCAGCCAGATCAGTCCAATAATGTCCCCAATTGGGTCCATAAATAATTTATAACCCACCATTTGTGTCTGGGGCAAAGGATTTCTAACAGCAAATGCTTAAGAAGCTGTTAAGGCACCTAATGATTTCCAATTCTGAATTCATTTGAACTTCTCTAGGCTGTGATTCCATGGCCCTTCTTGAACAAATATTGGTGGAAATTACTCAAGTGTTGAGAGAACTGTCTTTGGTCTAGACGGAATAGATTGTCATAGAAGCAATGAGCTCACCTCTCTTTTCTATTAACTTTGTCACTGGCTTTCAATTAAGGGCAAAAGCCCAAATCCAGGAAAATCAGAAATGAACTGAAAGCAAATCTTCCCAAGGCCCAGTGGTTAGCACTCAGATTTCCTTCATTTCTTCATCAGAAGCTGAAGGTAATTTCCCCTCTCTGATGCTCTGCACTAATTTTTTCAGGTGTTGTATGCTGCCTGTTGATATTCATGGCTCTCTAGGCCTTCTGATTTTTCATTAAATTTTTTAGTTGGCATATAATAACATGTATAGGATAGTGGATGACGGGTACACATCTTAAGTACAGAACTCAGTGAGTGTTTTTGCAAATGGTTTCACACGTGACCACCACCCAGACTGAGATATAGAACATTCTAGCTCCCCAAAGCCTCCCTTACTGCTTTCCAGGGTGCTTCGCTTCTGAGTGGAGACAGCTAGAGAATGAAGCAAAAGCCCTGAGGCTTGCTTACCACTGGATTCATGTGCCACCCACTGCAGGAGATGCTGAGGATGCTTCCTCAGTGAGAGCAACATCCCGGCGACTCTGAGCTGACCAGTTTAACACTTGGATGTCCCAGGGAGTGTTTGATAGTGAGATGTGTGTGCACCCAGCCACAGGGGAAAGGTTTGTTCACTTCCTGCCAAAAGCTGTTGAGGTTCACAAAGCCCCTTTTCCCAGGGCCCCATCCAACGAGGCCACAGCTCTTCCATCCATGAGCTCCTTCACATGTTCTGTGATCCCTGAAAAGCACTTGCATGACCACATAGGACAAGTGACAGGCAGCCTGGATGTTTGGTTTGACCAGCAGATCTGGAAGCCATCTGCCACTGGTCACTTCCGGAAAGGATGAGATGAGGCTTAGGCTCCCTAGGGGACCTGCTTTGCGCAGACCTGTGTCACCAGATTTCAGTTCTAGGAATGAGTGCCCATCCAGGACTGTGCCTGGAGGTGGGGGAAACCCCAGTTTTCTCCTACACATGGCTTTGACCCTTGAGGAAATAAGGGCTCAGTGCTGGGCACTGTGATGAACACTTTACATTGATGGTCTTTAATCTGTAACTGCACTGACTAGTACTTCCATTTCAGAAATAATGAAGCAGAGGGGATGACACAGCTAGTAAAAGGTGGCCCAGACTCCAGAACCTGCAGTCTTCCTCCAGGGCCTTGGCACTTCCCCAAATGACAGAGTTCCTGGAGAGCCCTGCTCATGCTCAGGACCCCCATTCCTGCAGGGGGAGTGGCTCTCTCTGGGCTAGAGGAGGAAGCATAATGCACCTGACTCACGTGGGAATTAAGTTCCTGAGCCACGACTGCAATCGACACTTCATTAATCAAACCCTTATTTCCTAGAAGCACAAAGTTATACCTGGAGTTCTGTTTCTGAAAACCCATTTATTTAATAAAAATTGATGAAAACAAAATAAAACACACAGAACACACTCAAATGCACACACAGAGACATGTCAAAGATTTATTAAGAAACAAAAAGCAGATAATAAAAAACTTATGTTATTAATGTTAAATTAGGTGGATTTTTCTGCAAGGGCTGGATTGGCTAGGACATCTTAAAACACGCGTTGAATGAGATTTAGATTAGAGATGCCTTCCATCTTTTTTGAGTAAAATTTCCCTGGAGCAAAAATAGGTGTTCTTCACTGTTCCAAGGACTTTTGAACTGAACTCAAAGTCAGAGGCATCTTTCTTCAATCTCTGCCTGGCATGAAGGTATCTGAATCTTTAAATAGTACTGCTGACACTCTGACCATCTCTTCCGCTTTGTTAGAAGTTGTCAGATGATTGTGACGTGAGGTTTGGTCATTACAGCGAGAGTCTTAGGATGAAATAGAATGTAATAGTGGCAGGTGATCATTCTCCTGATAGTCAGCCTGACTCATCACCTCAGCCTGACCCTCACAAAGCCTTCAGGGCAGCCTCTCTGCCCTGTGCTCTAGAACACCTCCACCTGGCTGCCCAGAGGGCCAGGATCTCAGGCAGGGGGCTTAGAGGTGGGGTAGAGACAGATACAGAGCTGGAGGCAGCATGGTGAGGGGACTGCAAGGGGTGGCTGCCAGCCCATGGCTCTCTCATCTCTCTAGTCTGCCCAAAGCCATCAGGGCTGAAAGACAGGCATCTCACAGGACTGACAGCAGCCTTGGCCCTATTTTGATGTGTGCGGGAGTCACTGAGGATCTGGTTAGAGAACAGGTTCTGATTCGGCAGGTATGAGGTGGGGCCTGGGACTCTGCATTTCTAACAAGCTCTCAGGTTCGGCTGGTGCTGGTCCAGGGCCCACACCCTCAGCAGCAAGAGCTCACAGACCCAGGGTCATGGAACCGTCATCTGTGTCCAGTTTTTAACTGTGTGGAATGTATTTCTGACCCAGACCATACTTCCCTTGGGTCCTCATCCAGGGACATCTCATCTTGGGTTATTAGCACTTTACTGTTGGTAGTTTTATATTTGGTCGTATTAATTAGTCAATATTTTAAACCATCAATGAGTCCAAATAGAATAAGGCTTTCTAAAGGGGCTCTTCTGAAATTCTCAGGTTTCTCCTGCAATACACCTTTCTCCAGACTCACCCACTCCCTTCCTTATTGTTTTGCTCTGATTGTTTTCTTTCTTTGTTCTTTGACTCTAAGGCTTCTCATGACTGATAAATCCTTGCTTCAATTCGCCTCTTTTCCCATTGTTAATAAAAAAGTGATCCACACTGGTGATTGTGTGTCATTTTGAGTGTTCAGGAAATTTGAAGTAAATGAATGAGGTAGAAACCGTAGTTTAGATGAAATTCTGGAGTTGGAAAAACATGATGATGAAATATAAATGAGTAAATATGATTCGGGCTGGATAAGGCATTGGGAGATCAATCATGAGTTGGAAGCTGGCTGAAAGGGGACCCCAGAATTATCCAGCCAGACTTGAAATGCCCATGGCTTTGGGACATGTCCTTTCTGATTTCTCATCACAGACACCTAAGGGGACAGCCAAGTGGGCGCTGACCACCCCTTCCATGTCCCTAGACCACAGGCCCACACCTCAGACATTTGTGGGGTTTGGGGAAAGAATACAAACAGAGACCCTCAAACCACTTGTCTAAATATTTGAAGTTATAAATCAAGCTAACAAGCTGTAAATAAAATGTTCTATCCTCTGTCATGATGCATATATCTCTATAGCACCCAGAAGGCCAGGTTCATTGTTAGAATTCTTGTATCTCTGGATTTCTGCCCCGGAACTTTAGGGTGTCAGGATAACTAACCCCTTGTTGTGGTTCATGCCTCCTCCCCTTCTTTCCCACCCAGCTCCATTGCACCCTGTATCTGGACTCTCCAACCTGTGTTCCAAGCTCCTTCCAGCCCAAAGGGAACACACATCTAGGGTGTGGTCTGTCTCAAGATGGAGGCCCCCAGGACCTACTCAGCTCCCTGGGGAATCTGGTTGTACTGGAAGGTAAAAGAAGAAGGAAATGTCTACATCTTCAGAATGGATCATTATAAAGTGCAACTTCTCCAGGGATTTTGGCTGTGACATGGATTCTGCTGGGACATCCCACAGGCACTGCTCTGCATATTGAGGTCGGCTCTGTGAGCCATGCCTGGTCTTTTGGGCAAAATCCATACATGGTCTTTCAAGCTTACTCTGTTCAAACTGGCCATTAGCTCTTTAGAGAAATCACTGCCGTATTTCCGGGGCATAGATAACAGTGCGGGGTGGGGTGGGGTGGGCAGCAGCCTCCCCTGTAATTTGATTCATTTTCTGTTGAAGAGAAGCACAGCCAGAGTGCAGGCTTCTGCAATGGTTGATGGCTTAATTGCCACATGCATCTCGTGGGGAGCACTTACTTGGCATCCCTGCACTTGACTCCCGGGCACTGGGAAGCAGCTGACACCTGGAGGGAGCCGAAAGGGTTGGTGGCTGCCACCCAGCAGTGAAGAAGGCGTTGGAAACACCCCCACCCACCCCCGCCCTTGCTTGCATTTAAATCACCTCTTTATTTTTAAGGACCATGTAATCTGGCACCATTTTAGCTGCCAGGGACTGTACCTTAATTGCTCATATATTGTATCCCCAGTGCCCTGTGCACAGGCCAGGGGGTCAGCAACGTCTGTTCGGTAGGACACACTGGCCCTGGGCTGGCTCACTGCAAATGGCTTCACAACATTCCTAGTCTACACTCTCTATACCTTCCCCTCACTTTCCCCTCTTGGTAAATTGTATTATTGGCCAGCAAATATTTTCCCCGCCCCTGTCTGGGATGGAGTGCCCTTCCCCATCCCACTGATGTTGGGCTTGGCCTTGTGACTGACTTTGGCTAATGGCATGTGAACAGGTGTGGGGCAAGCAGAGACTTTAGAAGTGCTCATGTACAATGGCCAAAAGGCACATGAAAAGATGCTCCACATCACTAATCACCAGGGAAATGCAAATTAAAACCACAATCAGATATCACCTGACACCAGTTAGAATGGTCACTATCCAAAAGATAAGAAACAACAAATGTTGGAGAGAATGTGGAGAAATGGGAACCCTCCTACACTGTTGGTGGGAATGTAAATTGGTGCAACCACTCTGGAAAGAGGCATGGAGATTCCTCAAAAAGCTTAAAATAGAAATACCATTTGACGGGGTAATTCCTTGGCCCCTTTGATCCTGTCCTTTGTCACGACAGGAGCATGTTTCAGATAGCTGCTGGCCCCAGGATGAGGGGACTTGTGGAACAGACTTGAATCCAACACACAGCCTGGAGCTAAGCCCAGTTGAATGCAGCCAAGCTTAGTCAGAGCCATCAGTCGGAGCTGACCTTCATGTCTGGGAGAGAGAATGAAATGTGTGTTGTTGTAAGCTGTTGAGATTTTAGGGTTGTTTGTTATGAAGCCTTAACAAAGCAATAGCTGATTAATACATTCTCACATGCTGGACAACGTCTGGTTCAGAGCAACAGCAGAATTGTGTTTGATAATCACGGAGACCAAAAATAAGCAGATCTCATTTTCCAGTATCATCATACTCTGGTAGTCTGATAGCTACTGAATATCAGCATCCCTTTAAAAATATATTTTTTTATTAAAGTGTCATTAATATGTAGTCTTATGTTGGTTTCAAATGTACATCACAGTGGTTCAGCAGTCCCTGTGATCAACTTATATTGTGATTGCAAATTATTGTTCCCCTTTATCTTCCTCTCCCTCCCACCTGCACCCATTCCAGTCCCTCCCCCTTGGTAACCACTAGTCCCTTCTCAGTGTCTATGAGTCTACTGCTGTTTTGTTCCTTCTGTTTTGCTTTGTTTTTATATTCCACAAATAAGTGAAATCATATGGTATTTGTCTTTCTCCACCTGGCTTATTTCAGTGAGCATAATACCCACTAGATACATCCATGTTGTTGCAAATGGCAGGATTTCTTTTCTTTTATGGCTGAATAATATCCCATTGTGTATATGTACCACCACTTTTTTATCCATTCATGTATCGATGGATACTTAGGTTGCTTCCATATCTTGGCTACTGTAAATAGTGCAGTGATAAACATAGGGGTGCATATATCTTTTCAAATCAGGGATTTTGTTTTCTTTGGGTAAATTCCTGCAACTGGAATTGCCAGTCAAATGGTATTTCTATTTTAAGCTTTTTGAGGAATCTCCATGCCTCTTTCCAGAGTGGTTGCACCAATTTACATTCCCACCAACAGTGTAGGAGGGTTCCCATTTCTCCACATTCTCTCCAGCATTTGTTGTTTCTTATCTTTTGGATAGTGGCCTTTCTAACTGGTGTCAGGTGATATCTGATTGTGGTTTTAATTTGCATTTCCCTGGTGATTAGCGATGTGGAGCACCTTTTCATGTGCCTTTTGGCCATTTGTATTTCTTCTTCAGAAAAGTGTCTGTTCAAGTCCTCTGCCCATTTTTGATTGGGCTGTTTGTTTTTTGAGTGTTGAGGTGTGTGTTCTTTATATATTTTGGATGTTAACCTATTACCAGATGAGTTGTTCATAAATATATTCACCCATACTATAGGATGCCTTTTTGTTCTGCTGATGGTGTCCTTTGCTCTACAGAAGTTTTTTAGTTTGATGTAGTCCCATTTGTTCATTTTTTAATTTTGTTTCCCTTGACTGAGGAGATGTGTTTAGGAAAAAATTGCTCATGCTTATATTCAAGAGATTTTTGCCTATGTTTTCTTCTATGAGTTCTATGGTTTCATGACTTACATTCAGGACTTTGGTCCATTTCTAGTTTACTTTTGTATATCAGGATCCCTTTGTTTATATTAACACCCAATCAGTGAACACATTCCCATCTATCCCCACTAGTTGTTCTACTTCAACTCCTTCAACTGGGCTTCTTAAAATCTAGCTGTTCTTCAAATTCCAACTCAGCTACTATCCTCTTTCTTACATCCTTCACAGTGACTCGATCCATCCTTTTCTCCAAATCCCCACATGTTTTGAGCCATAAAATTTAGCCCAGGATCTCTTGTATATAGTGCTGTGTATTCTCCATGCTGAAATTCCTCGTACCTCTCTCCTCCCTTAGCTTCTGTATTTTTGCTCTCTTCTGGTTTCTTCCTAAGAAATTTCCCCTATTAAAACAAAAACAGGTGTCTGTTAGGAACTTCGGGGTAACTTTTTGTTTTTCTGATGATCACCTGTCCTACCTTCCTCCTGCCTTGAATGATAAGGTGAAGGTTGGAGCTGTGGTAGCCATCTTGTGACCATGAGGCAACAAGCCTGCGGACAAAAAGCCCAAGTCTCTGACTAATCCTGGGCTTCTTACTTCCAGACCTTTTGACATGCAAGTTATTAAAGCCATCGATAATTACGTATTCTATTTATAGCTGAAAACATTCCTAATATAATTCATATAGTAAAAGAAAGTAGGTGTCATGGTGAGCTTAACTGTTCTTGATGTAGTATTTTATCCATCAGCTTATAAACGCAACCATAATCAGTGACTCACTAATGAACCTCATCAAATTAAGGTCATCTATTTCTATAATTCACTTCTCACTTTCTATAGTTATCCAGGGGTCTCTGTCTCAACACCTCTTTAACCATATATAGCAGAGGGCTTTGTGACTTTCACATGGGACAAGGATTATAAGATTTATGACTTCTTGGCAGTTTCAAAGGAGCACAAAGAGAGAACACAGCTCATTGGAACCATAAGCCTGGGGTGGTGGCCAGTTGTCATCTTTAACTCCTAGTCTTGGTAAATGTCTAACCACAAATAAAAGTCACTCTGCAATTAGAATAAACAATCTAGTCGGGTATCAGTGGTTCAGTTCTCCTAGGTCAGTAAAGAAGTTGGGATGTTTGATGGCAAACAACTTTGCCATAGACTAGAGAATTTAGTCACTGTCTAAGAATACGGATTCTCAAACAATGTGAAAAATAATGCTGTTTGTCCAGGCATCTTCAAAGAAGGAAATGTATCACTTGGAGAAAGCCGCCTTGAGAAAGCCAGAGGGATCATGTTGTACGTAATTTGGCCTCACCTATAGAGCTCTGGGCTTTGTTCCGACTCCTGGGCCATTACCCTTAAACCCTTGGTGTTTCCCAAGTGATTGGAGGGTCTTTTTTATTCAGAGTGTACCCTTGAACCACACCTGAGTTTATGCTGAGGAGATGACTCAGGAGGGGGCCTGGCTGGCCATGTGGTTACATGATTAGAGGGTTGGGGTTTTGGTCCATGTAAATTAGCTGGATATCAGGGAGGTGGTAGTGGGGAGCTGGGAATCTAATTCAACCATAATCAGTGACTCACTAACGAACCTCATCAAATTACGGTGAGCTTCCTGGGTTGGCAATAATCCATGTGTATCCACCAGACTTTGGTGTTTTCCACATTCCCCAGAAGTCTCCTAGCACCTCCAACAAACTGAGTTTCCAGCCAGTTTATTTTTATTTCCAGTCGTAGAGTCTCTGTCCCGGGATCTGGGCCTGTCCCATGCTCCTGCCTTCTGGGTCACACTGTGGTTCTACTCCTCCCTAAGATGCAGGGCACTGAAGTGGGGGCTTTCACTCCTTATTCACAGACTTCTAGGTGGAAGAACAAAGATGGCCAGTCTCCTCGCCACTGCCAAGAGGCTGGAGAAACTCTTTCAGATTCTTGTTATCTGACAGTTTGCTTGGAGTGACACAGGGCAGAAGCCCTGAACAGACCATCCTGTCTTTCTGAATAACGGAAGAGGAGATGTAGAGCTGCTAATGTCCATGTAGGGTGCCAGGTTGCTTACAGGACCTGGACATCTTTTTTTTCTCCTTAAACGTTTTTCTACTATACCAGCCCCATTATATGAAGGTGCTGGCCTGATATAGTGTTTTAACCTACAGGATTCAGGGAGGTAGGACAGTGGACTCTTGTCCCAGTAGTCAAGAAATCTCAGTATAGTAGTTGCTGAAATGCTCCAGACTTGTGCTTTGGAGACACTCAGCATAGGGAGATAAAAAAAAAACAAATTTCATAGAAGCCCTTAGGAAGTCACCATGTCCTATAATTAGAAACACCACAGATCTACTAGCAAATAACAAAATGGCCAGACCAGAATCAGTTATCAAATATTTGCTGTGCACCTTCTCAGTGCCACTGGGTCCTGGGAATAAAGCAGTGACCTACATTATCCCTGCCTCATGGAGCTGACAGCCCCTTGGGTCCTCCTTCCTATCACTGAACATCTTCTCCTGCAGGGAAATGCTCAGTGGTGGGTGGCAACGGTAGACAGGTTGTGTCCTAACCCTCCCTGGCTCCTGGGCTCTGGGGTATCAGGGTGGGTGGCCTGGATTAATCAGCCCCCAGCCTCTTTACCACTATTTGTCAACCAGAATCTGCATCCAATCAACTCAGTGATTTGAAGGTTAGTCACTTTTTCTAATGATTTCTTTTTAAAATGAAAGATGACTCCACAAAGTGTTGCTATTTGGTAGAGAAAACATGACCATCAGCTGGAGCAAACATTGGAAACAAACATTAGAATCTATATTTAATATATAAAATGCTAGCTTCCTAAACACTCACCCTGTACTACATCATAGTGAGGCTATGATTTACAAGAAAACCTTAAAATAACCCAAATACCTTGGTGTCCTGCAGGAGTTAACGGTGCTTTCATGATGGCATCTTATCTTAGGCAGAGGGGGCTCATGGGAGATCTCTGGCCAAATAACCGAAGGCACCACAGAGTGTTCATTCTCTGGCTATTGAAAATAGTTCAAATTGGTTTCCATAAATAATCCCATTATTCCCAGATTGATTTATCCTAGTGTTGACCAAAACAGCAATTTTGCAAAATTTTTCCATCAAAGCTAAAAGCCATTTCCAAGAAACAGCAATAGGATAACCCTAAGAGGAAATCGCCAGCTCTATCTGGTGGAGTCTCTGCTTAGCAGACTACATCTTTCCCCAGCATGGCACTTCTCATTTATTTAAAATGTCAAGGTCACCATGAATTGGTGTTTCAGCTGGCAACTGCCTCTGCTTGATTTTTGAATTAAAAGATGTAAGCAGATAGCCAAACAAAAGGGAGGCAGGATGAGCAACTATATATATATATAGTTCCTGCAAGCTCCCTGGCACCCTAGGTGGGCGTTAGCACCCATGCACTCATGATTTAAATATATATTCACTGTAGTAATTCTATCTTGTTCCCTCCATGTGAATCCATTTCAATGAAAAGGAAGATGTACTGTTAGAAATTTCAAGAAAGTACACCCCCATTACCAACCCTGTTTTGTTAATTTTTGCTGATTTTCTTCCAGAACATTTTAAAGTCTGTTGGGGCCAATTACTTGATGCAATGGGAGATACTTTTTTTAACTAACAATCTCAAAAATGATTCTGTTCTGATTTTTCGTTTCCCTTAAGAACACAAGCACAGTTCTGGAGGCAGGTAATTTCGTGTTTAAAGTTAGGAATTCACCCATCAAGATAGCACCTTCCCTCATTAAAGAGGCATTAACTCTTAGGCATTTTTAGTTCCATTTTCTTAACTTACCCCTGGTTAGAATTTTATTCTGACCTAAAATGCAGTAATACAAAGGACTGTGTCATGGTCTGTAAGTTTTCTTCCTTCATGGCCAGTCATTTTAAAGAGGTACTGAAAAGGTGTCTGTATTTATCTGCTGAAGTGGAGAATGTTTTTAAGAGCAATGCTATGGACGTTACCAGGTTGAGACACTTGGTCTCACGTTAAGGAGACAGGACAGTGTGTGATGAGATTTGCTATTGCCTGAGGTGGGCGGAGGCATCGCGAGCTCATGAGCACTGAGGGGACAGAAAACAGATCATTCATCTGTAAGAGTGCTTTGTTTCAGTCTACCCAAGTACGGAAGAGAAACTCATCTCTCCAAGTCTGGCCCATTTTTCTTGACTCAGTTGGGTTCTTACCAAATTCCCCGAGCCACACTTAATCTCTCTTGTCTCTGAATTCCTTTAACCCTTTGGCTCATTGGCCATGGGTTTCTCGGACTGGAAGGAAGAGCAGCTGGGGATTTATAGCCACTGAGCAGGGTAACAGGGTCAGCGGGTGGAAAATCATCATGAGGGACTTGACTAGACTTTACGGGGTGGCGGAGTCTCACTGACTGCCTCAGTGGAAGTCTTGCTAAAACTTGGATCGACAAGAGTCTTTACCAAAATTGGCCTCAGCCGGCCAAGAGAGGCTTCGTGGAGGAGCGGGCTCAGAGCAGCTTGACTACAGTTTGGTCAAGGAGGGAGTACATGTCATCTCCACTTCACAGAAGCTCAGAGATGAGAGATGAATTGTCCCCAGCTACACAGGGAACAAGCAACAAAACCATGATTACAGAAGTGTCCTGTTTCCACCATAACAAATTACGACAAACCTATGGCTTAAAACAATTTATTATCTTGCAGTTCAGAATCAGAAGTCCTAAAAATCTAGGTGTCAGCACGGCTATATTCTTCCTAGAGGCTCTAGGAGAGAATCTATTATCTTTCCACCTTCTAGATGTTCCTGGACTGGTAGCTCCATTTTCTAAGTGTATCACTCTAATCCCTGATTCCGCCATCGCATCTCCTCTGACTCTTGTTCCTCCCTCTTTTCCTTATAAGGATATTGGAGATTATATTGGGTCCACCTGGATAATCCAGGATAATCTCCCATCTTAAAATCCTTAACTTGATCACATCTGCAAAGTTCCTTTTGCCATGTAAAGTAATGTATTCAAAGGTTCCAGAGATTAGAGCACGGACATCTTTGGGGAGCATATCACTCAGGATTCTCCAAAGTAAAAAAGAAGCAGTGAGATTTGCTTTACTTATTTATTTACTTATTAATTATAGGAATTGTCTTGCCTAATTATGAAGGCTGAAAAGTTCTATGATCTGCTATCTGTAAGCTAGAGAACTCTGAAGGCCAATAGTGTAATTCAGTCTACGTTTCAAGTCTTGAAAACCAGGGAAGTCAATGGTGTAAGTCCTAGTCCAAGTCCAAAGGCCTAAGAGTCAAGGACCCAATGGTGTAAGTCCCGGTCCAAGTCAGACAGTGGGAGTACCAGGAGCCCAGATGTCTGAGAAGATGGATGTCTCAGCTCAATCAAAGAGAGCAAATTTGCCCTTCCTCTGCCCTTGTTCTGTTTGGCCTTCAGTGGATAGGCTGATGCCCACACACACTGGTGAGGGTGATTTTCTTTACTCAGGTTACAGATTCAAATGCTAACTCTTCTGGAAACACCCTCACAGAAACACCCAGAAATAATGTTTTACCAGTTATCTGGGCATCCCTTAGCCTAGTCAAGTTGACACATAAAATTCATCATCACTGCGGGTAAGCATTTTGCCTATCACCACGATGTAGCCTCTAGTCTTTGGTATTCGCAAAGCCATGCTCATCCAAGGGCATGCACCCTGCTCCTGTGGCCTGCAGCTGGAACGTGGGCACACACACAGAGAATGCTTCTCTTGAGACATCATGCCTTCTCTGAGCTCCTCCATGCACAATGGTGATCATAACAACAGTGATAAGGCCAGCCCCTGCTGTCTTGGTCCCAAGCTTCCTGTGTGTCCTT
Source organism: Smutsia gigantea (assembly GCA_032199065.1). NCBI lineage: Eukaryota > Metazoa > Chordata > Mammalia > Pholidota > Manidae > Smutsia > Smutsia gigantea. Next base: position 60,567 of record JAVSCE010018191.1, on the reverse strand, counting down.
CAGAGCTGAGGATTTTCTCTCTGAAGAAGATGTCTGCATCAGCTAGTGTCCTAATGTCCCTGTCAAAGGGACAACTGCAATCATGTCACTGAAGTACCTACGAAAAGAAATGCTTTCACAGTACACTAAGGACTTTGTCACCAGCAATATTTTAAAAGTCACGATAATGTAAATGGTGACTAGTAATTGAAAATAAAATATTAATATAACCACCTTGAGAAGAATGGATTAGGAGATTTATAAAACTTGCTTCTCACCTGGCATAACAGGAAGCTGATAGTGTTTAAAACTGATATATCATAAAATTATGGCATGAGTATATTACTTAGAAAAATGCAGGAAGCAACCAGGAGAAAAGATGAAAAAAGTTAAATGTTCAGAAGTTTCTGGGAGCAGAAATTGAGGGCAGGAGATGGAGTTTTTTTTAATTATAAGCCTTTCTGGATATTTTCATTTAAAGTCAGACCTTAAAAAAAAATCCAGATCTGTCCTTAGCATAGAATTAAGGAAATGTGATGACTGGAAATTGGACAGATCATGTAAGAGCTTCCCTGGAACAATTTCAACTTGTTTGCAAAAAGAAGAAAATAAACCCTTTTGCTGAAACATGTAGAGACAAAAATCATTATGTCAATGAATTTCCAATTCTATATTTCCCTTGCTATTCAAAGTCAGCACAAATAAGCAATTAGGTCCAATTTAAAAGGCACTCGAAATTATGTCATTCTATTATGCTTCCACCAGCATTTGAAGCACTTTCATGTAGACATAATTAATTATTAGAAAAGAATTGAGTTATATATATATGTATGTATGTATATATGGGAGAACGATTAAGTTGATCTTTATATACATACATACATGTATACATATATATACACATACACCACGGAGTCTGCAAATGCTAGGCAGATTCACTTTCACTGCCTCACAGGGAGAACCAAACTAACAAATCCTGTTAAATGCTAGGTCTCATCTCCCAGCAGAGCTGAGACCAGCAACACCTTTAGTGAGGATTAATCCTAAAGGTCCTGGGCTTATTACCTTATGCAGGTCAGTGGCCTGTTTATGAGAATGTCAAATGAGAGGCCACAGGTACCCAAAATACCCTCCTATGCCAAAAATATCCCTACCATCACTCCTGCCAGGGACCACCAATCTCCAACCCCAATCATTTCTCTAAGTTAAAGTGCAGCGCCCAGGAAGACCCAAGGAAAATACCAGCAAATCAGTCAGGAAGGCCCAAGGAGGGAAAAACCTCCCAGAATATTTCTGTATGCCAAATGTGTAGGGTGTTTCCACAGCAAGAAGCTCTCTAATTCTCCATGGATACCAGCTGGGTGTCCTACGATTCAATTTGATTCTGACACTATCTACCTAGAGAGGGAGTCAGATCCCACAGGTGAAGGGCGCAGCCCCACAAGACTGCCTCTACTTCCGATGCCAATCACACACTCTAGATTGTCACCTGTACTTTTGACCGACTGGCTATAAATTGAAGTTCCCACAACTCCCTCCTTGAGTTTGATAATTTGCTAGAGCAGCTCACAGAACTTAGGAAAACTGTTTACTTACTAAATTGCCAGTTTATTATAAAAGGATGCAATTAGGAACAGCCAGATGGAAAAGATGAATAGGGCAAGGTATGTGGGAGAGGGCACGGAGTTTCCGTCGGCTCTCTGGGCGAACCACTCTGTTGGGGAAATGGGAGGTTCCAATAAGTTAAAGGATTGGAACCACTTGGTATGTATGAAGTATTGAAAGGGAAGTGTCAGTGACCAGTTGTGATGTCCTAGAATGTTCACTTTTCATTCAGATGCTTTGACATATGAGTCAGCCATAGACAGAGTGGGGAGTGTTAATAATATATCCCAAACTGTCTATCATAAGACAAACTGAGTAAGACATGGTTGCAAACTAAGGCAAAGTAATGTTAATGAGAACCCTCCCCAACAACTTCAGTGAGATTCAGCTCTGGAGAGATGTTGATATAGCATCCATCCATCCATCCACCCAAGAGAGGGTGAGTAACTGCTCAAACCTTTAAATACTGGAAGACTGACCTGGACAGATCATACCCACCTCAGTGAAGCCTGAAGGAAGTGGAGAAAATGCATTTGTGAGTAAATCAGGGAGGCTTTCTTTTCCTTTGGTTTTTCAGCTCACTCCAGAGCCCCTGAAATCATAAAGCTCATGGTTCTCTTTGTCATAAAATCAAACCAAAATTATTCACAAGCACAGGAAAAATCTTAGCGGTGGTATGCCAGTAAATATTTAACAACTGGCTCTCTGAAGAAAGAAAACACTGATATGTAGCTTCTCTTATAATCTATTTCTACCCATAGAACACTTCTCACACCAAATGTGTGGATTTTTCACACCAAGCAATTCTTCAGTACTCTGCAGACACCAGCTGATGTCCTACAGCTTAATTCAATTCAATTCTAACACTGAAAGAGTCCTAAGCCCAGGAGCTCTGTGGCTTTGGAGGTGCACCACCCTCCTGACATTCACCAACCCAGAGGTTCCCAAACCCCATCATTTAGGTTTTATATAAAGGTTCCATTATATAGGCATGCTAAATTATTAAATTTAAATTAGATCTTTGGCAACTGGTGATGAACTCAATCCCCAGCCCTTCTCCCCACCTTGAGCTCAGTGATGGGGCTGAAAGTTCCAACCCTCTAATCACAGAGTTGGTTCCCCTGGCAACCAGGCCCCATCCTGGAGCTCTCTAGAGGTCCTCTAAGAGTCACCTCATTAGAATAAACTCAGGTGTGATTGAAAGGGGCTTATTATGCTCCTCTCACCCCATCACTCAGGAAATCCCAAGGGTTTTTGGAAGCTCTGTGCCAGGAACCAGGGACAAAGACCACATACATATTTCTTGTTATATCACAATATCACAGTAGCATTTGCCTATTTCCATGGTGTAAATATTTCCAGTCTGGCCAATTTCAAGCTACCAGCTGGACAGCTCTGAACATGGAGCTGGGAAGAGATTCAAAAGAATTGGCTCTCCCCAGCTGGTAGGAGCCAGCTCCTGCACACCCCTGGGTCTAAACAAACTTAGAGTCAAGTTCTGAGAAGGGGGATGAGAACTAAGCCTCTTCCCATTATTCTGAGCTGGAAAGATGGTCTACATTCAACCATTTTTTGCTTTTCTATTTTGTGTACATTTATTTCATTCAGTGCGGGTTATCAATGAGCTGAAGTACAGCTCCACAAAAGGTGAGATGGGAGGATACTAAAGTCATAAAGGACATGGTCCCTGCCTTCCACACTGAGTGCCCCTGTAGTCACGTGCCTGAACTCACCTGGTCCTCACAGCACCACTGTAAGGGGAGGGGAGGTGAACTGCGTCGTTCTCCCAGTCCAGGCACTTTCAGAGACACCCCATTACTCCTCACTGGGGAGCAGACATAGGGCAATGTCAATGCTGGTTCCCAAACTTAAACATCTAAGGGCTTCTTTCAGGTGCTTGCCTGCCTCTTGTACACAGACTGCTTAGCCAAGTTTCACTAGAATAGAGGTTTGAAGCCTTTGGGATTGTGTTGCTGTCCTAGCCATACTCTGTCCTAAAGAACAGTTTTTGCATTGCTTATAGGTCAAGTTGTTGCCTTTCGATAGTGTATTTTCAGTAGAAAGAAGGCAGGGTTTCTGAGCCGCTGCTTCACTGTGTCGATGCATGCAGGCTGGGCAATTGGATTGAGAACCACAAAAGTTGATTTTTTTCTTCCCAGGTAATGTACTTGAAACTCAGGTAAACTTACCCTTAGGTGACCAGCAAGATCTCACAGAAAAAAAAACAGCTGAGTTTCCATTAAGGACATTTCATGGAGCCAAAGGAAAATTGAACACGTTATTGCCCTTTAAAAATAGGAGCTGCAAGTATTAAAAAGCAAAGCATCATATTTAATAATCACAGTGTGAGACTTAATCATAAATTACTACATCTACATACTCACATCATGTACTTGTAAAAATAAAAAATTATTAAAGCAAAATTAAAGGAAATAGGAATGCTGAAGTGTAATTAGCTGGTTTTATCTGCAACAGCTACCTGTTCTTAATTACCTCTTCATCAACCTGGCTTTCCTTGTATTCCTAGAGGAACAGGACATTCAAATTTATCTTAAACTCATTTAAAAAAAAAAATTCAAGGACATATACCCAATACAAATGCTTTGGGGCTACAGGATATCAAAAGCCATTTCAGTTGAATTCCACTTAGTGATCTCCCTATTAAAAAAAAATTAAAATAGTCCATTTCCCACATAGTCAGAAAGTATTATATTGCTTTCTAAGATTTCCAGTTCTTTAAGGGCCCTTCTTTCCTTTTTTTTTTTCTTGAAAAAGGAGATGAAAGGTAGCATGATCCCTCTGATATGAGCAGAAACCCTGAACTTACTGATAGAAAGGTATGGTTTCCTTGCTGGCAAGCAATCTTGGTCAAGAAGCTTCCTTCGGGTGCCTCTCTGGGGAACTGCCTGCAGTTAAAGGGGCAGCTCCTCATTTATTTCTGTATTCATGGCTTGACCTTTGACACAGACTTCTTTTAAAGGGATCTGGAGTAAATCACTGGTACCCTATTCTAGAAACTCTATCCCAGAATTGACTTTACACCTCTTCCTTTTACTAAGGTGGAAAGAAAGAATCCTGGGTTATTTGCAGACAAAAAGAAAAAAAGAAAGAAGATACGTTAGAAGCTGCTGTGAAAATTAACAATGCAGCGAGATGATGGCTTCAAGGCAATAAACTATGTACAGCAGCTGCGGCTCTAATGCTGTGTTTTGCTGATGAAAACCTTCTTGAGGTGCTTCAGGGAACAAAACCGTATTAGGAAGTCCCAGTTCTGCTTACAGCCAAGATGTACACACAGTAGCCCCTTGGGGTTTTTCCTGAATATTTCTCTTTGTTCTATAACTGATCATAGTATAAAAATGAAGCATTCTCTATCGCAGTGTCTGCACAGAATGTTGCACAAAAGAAAAGCAATTTCTGGTTTGTTTGTGGGTCTGTTGTTTTGGCAGAATCCGAGGAGAGAAGGAAAATTTGGTGGTAAATAAATAATCTGCCTTCCCATCGCACTAAGAGAAACACCCCAAATACACAGGAAAACTCGCCATTTCAGAAGGCAGCCCAAACAGCCTGGCTCGTCCTTCCCCGGCTGCCTTGCTCTAGGCGGAGGGGACCCCCCACCTCCGCCCCTGGGTTGTTTTGCCAACATCTGAGTGCCCAAACTGCTGAAGGCCCTAGGGCCCAAGAGAGAGCCTGGGGCCCAGTGGGGACTCTGTTCCAGTCTGTGCCCATCGCCTGCCCCTGATTGCTCCCCGGTTCCTACAGAGCTCTCCAGTCACAGGGAAGGATACAGAATGCTCTCTTCCACCAACTCCCCTGCCCACAGTGTGTAGTGGAGGGCATCACAGCCTCCACTCGGGGGCATTGCGCACGTGCATTTTCTTTTAGAAATACCCCGAGTTTCTTCTCTGAACTCTGTCCCAGGCCTCAGGACCCTCCTCCCACCCCCCTATTTCCCTTCTCAGTGCAGAGCCACCCCCTCATTACTTCCAACCTCATTTTTCCTAGACAGATGTGTGTGCTTTTGGTTATTCAAGCATTCCATTATCAATGCAGTACTTTAATGTATGTTATTTTATTAATGCGTCAACAGCTTGGCCTGACGACTGGTGCTATCATCTCATCCCATGGATGAAAAGGCTGAGGCTCAGAATGTCCAGGACAGCCTGGTCACACTGTTCACAGGCAAAGCCTGGCCCCCAGTGGGTCTTCCGCCACATTGCGGGCTGCTCCCAGCTGGGCCAGGCTGGCTAGCATTCTTCTCAGGTGCAGACTTCTTTGTAGCCCAAACTATTTTTGACTGATTTTTGCATGACTTGGAAGAGCTCATTTTTGAGACTGCAGCTGGAGATTTCACATCAGACACGCTCAGACTGTTGTGATGGGAGTGGGTCTTAGCTCTAGCCTGTCCCAAAGCTGCTCATCCTCAGTGCAAGGAGAGGGGGTAGAGGTGGGTGAACACAGAGGAAGTGGCCCCAGGCTGACTGTGGTGGGGGTCCCTCAAGGCGTGGGACACTGAGGCCTGTGCGGATAGCCCTTTGTAGATACCTGAAACACAGTTTTTCAGATACCAAGAGGGACATGCTCTGAGTGCAAGAGCCCCGGCCATTGGAAGGAGGGTGTTATATTCTGAGTGTTTGTGTCCTCCACCCCACAAATTCCCAGGTGTGTGGTGGTGGGCCCTTTGGGAGGTGGCTGGGCATGAGGGTGGAGCCCTCCTGAATGAGATTAGTGCCCAGATGAGAGGTCCAAGCTGGCTTGCTGCCTTTCCACCAAGTAAGAAACAATGAGAAGTCAGCAGTCTGCAATCCAGAAGAGGTTTCTTACCAGGAACCCACTATGCTGGCATGCTGGTCTTGGGCTTCCAGCTTCCAGGACTGTGAGAAATAAGTTTCTGTTGTTTAGTGTCTACCCAATTTATGGTATTTTGTTACAACAGCCCAAACAGACTAAGACAGAGGTAAGTGTGAAGTACTAAAGGGCCGAGATCTTAGACTCCAAACCATGCAGGGAAGACCCTTCTTCAGGGCGACGCTGTGAGCTGGACAACATGCCCATTTTACAGATGGGAATTAATTGGGGCTCAGCGAAGTTAAGTAACCAGCTAAGACACAGCCAGGATCCCACCTTCCCAAGCCCACCTTCCACTATGCTGCTTAGTTCAGGGACCTGAGGGAAATGAGCCCCCTGTGCAAGGCCACTATCCCCCACCCTGGGCTGGTTCTGGTGCTGCCCACGGGGCAAATAACAAAGCTATTGGCTAAAACACAAGGGTCTGAAGTTTACCTTCACCCTCTGAGCCATGTGGAATGTTTCTGCCCTCCTGCCCAAGGCCCTGTACCCCTCTTGCTTCTGAGCTTGGGTGGCCAAGGCTTTGAGCAGGCAGCAGAGAAGCCTGTGTATTCAAACTCCTGAAAGAGTATGCGTCAAGTTTGCCTTGGGGGCAACTGTGCCAGAGGGTCCTGCCATCCCACAATTATTCTATGTCCACAACTCTGACTTGCAACATGAACAGAAGCTGCTACATTGGCCCTTGGCTGGTACACAACAGAGTTGAACAATCTGTTGGGCAGTTTGCCCAGGCAGTGCCTAGCTATTGGCAGCCCATATTTATCTACAGTGGGCCTCTCTAATACAAGGGGGTTTGGGGTGCTTTGCTGGAGGCCAAAGAAACACAATAGGAATTAGGTTTGTGCCTCCTTCTCTGATCTTCCAAGATGCCTTTACAGAATCCTCAGCCTCCTGACACTTGCTGCCCATCAAAGTGCTTCCCTTTCCCACAGTTGTATTTAAAAACATCAGATAAAAGCAGAGCAGGACAGCTGCGTGGGAGAGGTCAGCCCATCAGGTGGTGATTCTTCCCAGTCTCCTGAGCAAGGCAGGGCAGGGCTGTTATTCCCACTTGGTAGAACCAAGAGATGACACATCTTGCTGACGGTAAAGAGCCAAGGCTCAGAGTGAACTTCCATTAGACTCTTACTGTCCTCTCCTGGCGCGCACCCAGCTGAGGGTAGGTACAATGATATGCTGGTCTGGAACAAAATGCACCAGGTGCCAAGAACATTGCTGCTCTCACCTGGATTGCCGTGTATCCTCTGAAATACATGAGGGCAGAGGCTTCCAACAGCCGTCTGTCTGGTCCTTGACACATTTCTCTCCACACTGCTTCTTCCATCAGGCCTCTTATCTCTGACAGCTCGCTCACCATGGAACGATCCAGAGAAAGTATGAGGAAGGCACTTGGCACTCTAGTGTGGGAAGACATCACGACGGCCTCATCCGCCATGGAAGCATCTGTCTTCTGTTCCAGAAGCTCAGTGACTGACCCTGTCGACCATGCCCATTCCATACATCTCATCTTCATCAGAGTTGCCACCTATATGCCCAAAGAGATAAAAATAAAAGCAGAATGAACTTTACATCCTGTATCTTCCAGGGTTCTCCCTCCGAACCAAATGAAGGAAAAAACAGCCAAAGGAAGAGTCAGGCGGGAGAGGATGGAAGATAATGAGGTGTGACACGGGGCAGTTAGACCCGAGGAAACCCGGCATGAACTGCACAAACCTGCCTGTGTACCTAACACCGAGACAGCAGAGCACGGAGCCCAGAGCTGGAGGTGTGGGATTCCTTCCTAGGTGACTCTAGTGAAGCCACAGGAGCAGGAGTAAGTGCATGTTTTTGTGTAATTGTGGAACTTAAGGCACAATTTATCAGGTCCTCTCATCTCCTTAGGTCTCCTATGCTCTATCAGGTTTAGAATTTGTTGGTGGCTTTATCCTAAAAGGGATACATTACAAAATTTTAATTGAGTTCTTAGGCTCCTTAAGGCAAAACATTGATGGAACCATCTTGGTCTGAAAATCATATCCACATTATGGAAAATACCATTTGCTAGAAGGAGTCTTCCTTGGTCAAAGACTGTATCTTGGGAGTGTGTGTGTTAGGCTAAGCAGCTCCTTTGAAATGTTATCATATCTTCATCTGCATTTCACTCATAACATACTAAGAGTGACCAATGGTGAGAAGTCTGTGCCCACATGGAAACAATAAACAAACATTTTTCTCCAAATTCTTTTTCTGAGAAGTCAGTGCCTTGAACATAATGTTCATTTCCATTGAAGAACATCTCTTGATAAGTAGAAACAGTATTTCAGGCAAGAATCTGATGATGTAAGTTCGATAACCTGTTTCAACACTATATCATATTCTAGTATGGAGAGAATTTTTACTGACATGGTAATTTTTTTGGCAAGTTTTATGATTTTTTAAAAAATCATAAACTTACAGGATGTCCAATAATCAGTAGTCTCTGCTTTCAAATTCCTGGCAGAAAAATAGTCCACAGGTCAACTTGTTTGAAACAAAAGTCATTATTTTCAGCTGTTAATGTTGGTGTATACACGTAGGGTTAAGTCTGTGCAAGCAGGATTCATACTTCCCAAGTTCAAATTTTGCTTACTACTTAAACCATCCAAACTTGGACAATTCATCAAACCTTACTAAACCACAATTTCCTCATCTTTAAAATGGGAATATTAATGGTACATTCCTCATGGGGTTGTTGTGGGGATTACACAAGTTGATAGACATGAGGTGATTATTGTTATGCTGAAAAAAGTCATCAGTTATTCTTGTTTTTAAAACTGTGAAGATTAGACTTGGAGAACAAAACATTTTTAAGTTAGTCAATCGAAAAACTTTTCAGGAAATTAAATACTTCTGCTGTCAATACGGCAGATCAATGTTAACGATATTCTTCCTGCATGCCATAGCCTTGAATTTGCATTGAGCCTTTAACCATGTCACTTTTGTTTGCTTTTTTAAAAAATAGACTTTATTTTTCAGGGAAGTTTTAGACTTACAGAAAAATTGAGGCAATAGTAAAGAGTTCCCATATACGCTGTGCCCAGAATCCCCGTAAGGCTACTACCGTACATGACTGTGGTGTGTTTGTTAAACAGTTAGTGAGCCGATGCTGATACATGATTATTAGCTAAAGTCTATACTTTATTCAGATGTCCTTAGTTTTGACTTAATGTCCTTTTTCTGTTTGGGGATCCCACCCAGGGGACTGCACCACGATTAGTCGTCACGCCTCCTTTTGGGTCCTCCTGGCCGTGACAGTTTCTAAGACTCTCCTTGTTTTTTATAACCCTGAGAGCTTTCAAGACTACTGCTCACACATTTGCCTCACTAATGGAATTTGTCTGATGTTTTTCTCATGATGAGACGGGAGTTATGGAAGTAAGTTGCCATTTTCACCATGCCCTATAAAGGGAGCATACCGTCAACATGACCTTTCACTGCTGATGTTCACCTGGATCACCTGACTGAGGGAGTGTCTGTCTGATTTCTCCACTGTGAGGTTACTCCCCACCCCCCGCCCTTTTTCTGTACTGTGCTCTTTGGGAGAAAGTCACTCCGTGCAGCCTACACTGAAGGACTGGGAATTTCTGCTCCCCCTTGTTGAGGGCAAAGGATCTATATGAATTATTTGAAATTCTTCTGCATTTCCTCTTCTCCCTCATTTATGTATTTATTCAATAATTTAACTGCATAAGTATGGGCCCGTGAATATTTATCCATTTGGGTTCTAGTGTGTTACTACTTTATTAATTGTGTTGCTCGCATCGCTCCAGTTTTGTACTGGGAGACCTTTCAGTCGCTTCCTGGGTCCCTCTGACGTACTCCCATCAATGTTCTTTTGTTGTTGTTTTGTTTTTTAACACTTCCTTAGTTTCAGTCACTGCAAAATGCTCCAGGCTCATCTTGTATCTCTTCTGCCCCAGTCCTAGAAGCAGCCATTTCTCCAGGAAGCCCTATTTCCTTCACTGGAGAGTGGCAGTAGAAAACGAGATAGGAGCTCGGTGTTCTAGCTGCTGCTGAGTGTTGTTTCTTTTAGGTACTTTCACAGCACAGAGCCAAGTACTACATGTGTTAATACCAACCCCTACATATATATATATCCAGAAATATTTCTGTATGTACCCATCTACATTTATTTTAAGCTAAACATGAGCACATACTGATGTCTCCAACTCTAACCTGTTACAGCATGGATCATTCTGTCCTCCTGACCCCCTTGCTTATCGGTCATGTTCACTCCAAAGGTGAGAAATCTGGCTGCTATCATTTGCATCCATTTGCTTAACTGTTCAGTTCCGATATACATGTATCGGGATCGTTGATCTGTACCTCCACGGAAAACAATGTCATCAACTAGACTACAGGGCATGCGCAGTGCCTCTCACCTCTAGTGTTACAGACCCCACTCATTTCCAAAGTTTTTTAGGTCAGCATCTTTCCCCCCACCCACTTTCCTGAGGTTGGGCACTGTAATTTTGTAAACCAATCAACAAACAACTGGTTACTACATCAATAATAAAGGAATTTCATGTGGTTAAATATATGTATACACATATATATACATATTTATATACACATATATTTCACTTACTTAGAAAAAAAGTTACAGAAAAAGATAATAAAAATCTAAATTTTATATAAATAAGATCTAATATACATTGGCATCAATAAAAATATTCTATTTTTTGACCCATTTTTATCAAGCTTTCCAGTTTTGGTCATGCAATCTACTAACTGTAATTCACATTGGCTTGTGCCATCTAGAAAAATGTTCCCCTTTCTACCACTGTTTTTGAATCTACACATTATTTTCTCCTGAGAAATAAATTTCAGGTACTTGAACCACACTAAGCCTTGACCACAGCTTGGAACAAACCACACTAATTTGTTGAATTCCAGACTGAATCCTCTTTTGTTTATGTATACTGCTTTCTTAAGTTCACAAATTAAATTTCCCCCACCTTGCCATTTCTTTATGTTTATATCTGTAATACACAGTTATGCAAATTCTAATGAACCCCATAAAAGACTATTGTCTAAAGTAAGACAAAATTATGTTGAGGATCTAGGGGATATCATGGCAACTAGAAGGTCAAACTTCAGGAATCTTTAGCTCCTAACAGTTTAAATAAAGGGATAAATATGTCGATTTTCAAAATTCATCCCTCCGGTTTCCTTGACTAACCAGCATTTTTCCTGAATCACAGAAAATTCAAGGCTAAAGAAAAGAATTCTTGAAAATAACTCCTGCATTTCTAAAATGCAAACTAGGCAGGATAGACACAGACTGACAGCTACCTGCATCAATTAAAGAGGAATTCTGAGGCCATTTTAATGAAGTGGCAATTTTGCAGACAACGTGGAATTCAAAAACACTAAGGAGATGTTAGGCACCAAGATGCCAAGCACATAAAACAGCATCTGGCAGGTTCTCTTTGGAGGCCTCCTGTGCCAGCATTTTACTTAGATAAGAAAAAAAAGTCTTTTTTCAGCAATCTTCTTAAATGCTTTAATTTGACACTATCTGAAAGTGATACTTAAGTTGTGGAAATCACATTTAATTGCAGCAGTCTGCTTGCTATTATTCTACCATTGTTTCTATTTTTCTCTAAGCTCTCAAAGACCCCATGGAAAATAAAATATTCCTTAATTGAAGTGCTTCCATACATAGTGACTTTTTGCCCATCTAGGCCAATTATCCTGACATACGCTAAGGCAGTAGTAGTCATATTATAAGGTCAAGGAATGCTAAAAATTACAACTCAGCTCTAAGACTTCAGCGTTTTTTTGCCTGTGTTTTTATTTCACTTGTTCAAACTTCCTTGAGAGTCTAAATCCTGTCTGAGCCACTCTGTATCCATAACACCTGTTTCTCTGCCTCAGTCATGTTTGAGTAATGATTTCTTGGACAGCCTTCTGGCCATGAGGCTTTGGGCTATGGACGAGCTTGAAGAAAAGGAGGACATGTAACTCAGGGATCATAAGGCAGGATGGCCAGCTACATGCTTCTGTTTACTGATGAATTTTGTGCTGGATACTGGGCTCATCCTTCACATTCATTACCACCCTTCCCTACCTGCAGCAGCTCCATGACGCAGGGAGCAATGTAGAGACTGCGGTTGAGAGGAGTTAGTGAGCTTGCTTGGGTTTTCACAGCTAGTTGCTAGGCTGAGCTGAAAGCCAGGTCGCTCCATACCATAACAGAGGTGGCCATGGAGATGCAGAGAGGAAGGGAATGGAAACCACTGTGAATGGAGACAGAAGGGGGAGTTGGCAAGGCAGAGTAAACACCCCAGAAATGATAAGAAATCAAAACATTTGATTTATCATGATTAATGCTGGAAGAAACTTTCAGTATCTGGACCAATTTCTTTGACCTGCAAGACGGGCAGAGGGTCATTGAAACTCTGCTCAAACATCTCCAGGGACAGAGAGAAAACTTATCCCGTCCCGGAGCTGGACGCCATTGGCAAATTCTGACTACATCATCTGCTCCACTGGGGAATCACTAATCAGAGTTACTTTATAAAGAGGAAGTAGGAAGCTCCTAATTGTCAGAGTACGGAAGTGTATAAAACTCTTTAACAAAATCACGAAGAAGTAAGATATTCTAGAGGGACAATTCAAAACAGTATGCCATGACAAGTTAGCAGGATCAGAAGAAACAATGGAAAAGCAGTGGATGTTGGAATTTGGGATGAGAAAAAAAATAAGAGGATACAATAGAAAGGATGTCAGGTTGAGGCTTTCAGCTCGGGCGGGCCAGTATTAGTTTGTTGGGAAAGAAGTGCCAACCGACCTGTAAAATTCAGGGTATCAGTACATGAGAATATGGTAGAAATAATATTTGACAACATTCACCAGTGAAAGGCCACACATCATGTGGATCAGCAGGCTAGTGGTCACTTGCTAATCTCCTGGTCTTAATGTCCTCATCTGTATACTGGGGGACTTGTTGCAGATCTTGCTAATATCCTTTAGAGGGTTTTAATTTTACTTTACATTATTTGATGCCAAAACATTTTTACTTTTTTTTTCCTCTAAATCTGAGATAGCTGCCCCAAGTCTTCACCCTCCTGGATGGAGAAGCTTTTTCCTTCATTCATGTTTTCTAGAAGTCTCTGAGTCTCATGTAGTCTAGAACATTCAGCTAAGGAAGCCCTGATCTTCTGAACGTGTTGGTTCTTTTCATGGGTCCTTGGTTTGGGCCACCTTGAAGAAGCAAGTTTTTCATTCTCCTAACAAACTTGGAGATGAAATTTTTTAGAGGAGTGAGAATCTGGGCTGTAGGGGCATGTAGGGGCTGCCCCATTTGAGATCCCGCTATCCTCTGGAGAATAGCAGGTTTGCTCTCTGCTGTTGCCAGAGCTGGGCCCCAGTCTCGGGAAGCAATGAAAGCCTCCTTCCTCTTATTAGGCCCATTTGCACCTCTCCCGACTTCTGGCTCCTCCTTCCCCACCACACACTTCATCTGTTGCCACCACATGCTTGATTCTTCCAACAGAAGCCGTGGGTGAAGGATGTCTTGTGCTTTTGGCCATGTCTCAGTTTATCTTTGGTTGGATGCTGGATATGGTATTTGTAAAATATTTGTTGAAAACATCTGAGGCCAAGAATGATGTCACTTTCTTCTGAAGAAGATTTGATTTGCCTTTGCAAAGGACCTTGGGGAACTAGCAATCCAAGATAATGTTAATTCAAGTACTGGGCTCTTTACAAACAGCATAGAACTAATTAGATATTTTAAAACTTGATATAGCTCGACAGGTGTCTCCCAAACGAATATCAGCCTTCACTTAGAAAGATTAAGTTATTGCTAATTTGGCTATATAACATATTGCCCCCAGTTTAGGACTTAAAACAGTAACAATTATTTATTCTCTCTCATGGTTTTAGTGACTCAGGAATTCAGAAGCAGCTCAGCTGGGTGATTCAGACTCAAGATCCCTCATGATATTGCTGTCAAATGTCAGCTCCCAAGAGGTCTCACTTACAAGACTGGCAGGTGGGTGCTGGTTATTGGCAGGAGACCTAGGTTCTTCTCCTTGTGGGTCTCTCTACAGAACAGTTTTAGTGTCCTAACAGAGGGGGGGGCCTTGCTTTCCCAGACACAGTGATCCAAGAGGTAAAGGCATAAAACTTCATTGGCTTTTGGGACCTGGCCTCGGAATTCATACATTGTCACTTGCGCCATATTCTACTGGTCACTCTGATCAGCCCTCATTGAATATGCAAGGAAACTAGCAAGGGCGTGAATACTAGGAGGCAGGGGTCGCTGTGGGCTTGGAGAATGACTGCCGCAGGTAGAAGTTAGGACTCAAATCCAGGTCTGTCAATTGGCAAAGCCCTTTTATCTCACTATGCCCCTCTCCCCAGGCAGTATCTTTGAATTCTGGGGTCCTTCTGAAAGAAATACCATCCTAAGCCTGCAACAGCATGGAGTAGGTAAATTGATTGTATTAAGAATGTCATGAGAGAGGCAGAGAAACCTGCATCCTTGGGCATGGTATAAGATAAGAAAAATGGGGGCCACTGAGCTGAGGACAAGTCCAGTAAGAAGAGTTAAAAGGGACTAGTTAACGGCCACCCACTGTATATTTTGGTTTTTGATGTTCCTGGCATCAGCTATCAGAGATTCTCTGTGGGTGAATTTCGGAGCACTCTTTTATACCAAACAATCCTCCTGAAAAGCTTCCACTTGATGGTAGTGTCATTTCTTAGGGAGTGCCAGATTTTTAGAATAGAAACTGACTTGTTTCTGTGCCAGAAAGTCTGCCACATACTGGGTCTACCACGAGCCTGACGAAACTGTCCAATCCATTCCAGCCTCCAGGGTCTGCAGACAGTCTCAGTTGGAAACACTGCAGTAAACAACTTGGTGTTTCTCTCTTTTTCTCCCAATTTATTCTATATTGTTATTTAATAAGTGTTTCTTTGATGTTATCTCTATGCTCATCATTTATGGAATGAAAATGGAAAACCCTGTGGCTTTAATAGGCAATAACCATTGACGCATTGTGGTGATATATATAAATATTATTCTAAGTCCTAATGACAGTGATGGCCGGGATCATTTTTCACAGAGTGTAATTTCCATTACGTTGAAAGACAAGTCCCAAGCAGGCATCTAGAAAGAGCAGCTATATCCTTAGAGGTCTTAGCTTTCCTCAGTAAGGTTTTCTTCATGTTTTCGTCCCTTCATACTCCTTCATACAACCTCCCTTCATTTCTTCTTTTGTTGGTGTTGATGCTAATGTTACCAGTGGGACTGTGGGGCTCAAAGCTTGACAAGTAGATAGTCATCTTTACGTGCTTGTATCATTATTTTCAAGCTGTTTTCACAAATTTCTCATTTAATTCCAGTGATAACTCAGTAAAGTAGATAGGACAAACTTCCTCCCCATTTTACGGATGAGGAGACAAAGCCCAGTGGATCTGAGTCACTGTAGGACTGCTTTGATCCACAGTGAGTTGGGGACAGGTGGGGTGTTGTGGGGAGCTGGTCCCTCCCCCACAGCGGGCTTCCCTCCTTTAGGATTATCCCGCCCCTCCTGGGCCTGGGAAATAAAACACTTTATGAACGCACCTTCATCTATGAAAAGTTCTGCTGCAAAAAACGCCCTACCCTAGACCAACGTATGTTCTGAGGGGTGCCGGTGGGCTCTCTGTTACTCAAAAATTGTTTTAAATTGTCTTTCTTTTCAGTTCAAACACAGAAACGATTACAGAAAACAATTTAAAACCAACCAGATTTATCAGAGTTAACAATTTGCTGTAGATGCTTTAAGTCCATTTGCCTGTCTTATGAAATATGTTACAGAAACAGCTCCCTCCCTCCCTCCTCATCCTTTCTTGTCTCTTGCCCAAGGCTGCCCCCATCCCAAATGCTGCTTCACTCAGTTGCATGTTGCTCTACCGATATACACAAGAGTGAGTCATGTATCATGTGCCATCCTCTTTGCATTTTTGAAGAATTTGCATGAATAGTTTCCTTCTGCCTATACCCATTTTAGGCTCACTTCTGAACCCTGTCCCAGGCTGCTTTTTGTTTTTCCAAATGGCTCACTCCTCTGGTGGCGTATGGGTCATGCTGAGAAAAATATGGGGAATGTTCAGGGCATTAGCAGTTTCTACAGCAGCAAGTGCTGGTTTCCATGACTGCGGTTCCCTGAGGCAGGCAGAAAGCAGAGACTAAACGCTCCGTGTGGACTAAACTGCCTGGACACCGCCCAGGAGGGCTGTACAAACCAACATCCCAGGACAGACTGGAACTTGAACCCAGCCATTTTACAGAGAGAAGCCAGGCCCAGAGGAGAGAATGATTTTCTTACTGTCACACTTCACAAGTTGGTGAGGCAGGGACAAGCTCAGGGGTCGTGACACCTTTGCAGGAACTGCCGTGCCCCACACTGCATCCAGCGAACGGCTGGCCATCATCCATTTGGTGACTTTCTTGTCTCTGGGTCCCTAGGGGATGTGGCATCGAACTCAATGCCCATGCCCCCAGACCCTGGACGTGTTCCCTGTCTCTGCAGCAGTGATGCGAGTTTGCGGGGAGATTAAGTCTGAGGGCTGAAGAGCCAGCCTCAGGATCTGTTTCCCAGTGCGCCCTCTGGGGGCCAACTGGAGAGCAGCAGTTCTAATTCATCCAAACTGCAGAGTGAGCCGTTCTCTGGACTTCCGGGGACTTGCTTCTCAACCTCATGAATGCACTCCCGTGTCCACTCTCTGCAAGACCCATTTACTTCTTACTGCATCCCTGGAATAACTGACTGCCAATCAATATGTACTGTTTTGGTGTGCCAGTCGCACTGTGACGGGGGCTGTGGGAACCCCAAAGAAGAAGGCATCATCCAAGCCCTGGAGAAATCTAACACCTACTGGGTTAGACAGGCAGGCAAGCAGCTGCCCAGACTCACAGGCAGACTGGCCAAGACTGAACAAAGGTGAGCAGAAGGGTGGGGGACACAGGGAAGGGGGGAAGCAGTGCAGCCACTGAGATCCAGAGGCCCTTCTGGGGATGCCGGGGTCTGAATCCTCCGGGAGATAGGGATTTCTGGCATAGGGGAGGGGCAAGGGCAAGGCGTTCAGGGCACAGCCAGTCCCTCCCTGCCTCCCCTTCTCCTCAGGTACTCAGCGCGGTTCCTAGGTGCTCCACATCTCCACCACACGAAATGCCTACTTTCCAAAGAGTCGGCCCAGACCCTGGGCCTCTTCCATGGACGTGCCCACTCTGCCCCCTTCCTTGTCTTCCATGATCCTCCCCACTACCCACCCCTCAAGCCCTCCACCCAGGAATCTGAAAACCAGAATTGGCCTGTGTACAATTTCAGTTCTGTATAAATCAGTAAAGGAAACATAGTTCTTGAACAGGAGCTGCAGGAAATTAGAAAATCGAAGCAGCCTGATAGAAAAGTCCTATTTGAGAGGGAGACAAAAGGGGCCTTGCCTGTGGATCAGATGCGACCTACAGGCAGGTTAGTGTCGGAGAAGTGGAGGAGGGTGTGAGGCATTAGCTCTGGGGCCACAGTGGCAGGAAGAAGCTGAAGAAAGGAGGGAATGGTACTCCAAGGGCAGTGACGTGCAGACAGGAAGAGTGGCAGGGAGATGCAGGGAACAAAGGCAGGGGTGCCTGGGGCATGTTTAAACCAGGGTACTTGGCTTATTTTACCTGGATTGGAGGGCTTAGGAATATTTGTCTTTTTATGAGGCCTAAAGATGTTTGCTCTTAGGGCACAGGGAGCCACTAAGGTTTAGGGAGCAGAGGAGTGGCTTGATGAAAGGTATCTTTGCATAAATAACATGTTTCCTTCTCACATTGGTTTCTGTGATGTGGCAGCAGCTCTCCCAGTACAATGGTCCCTGCAGGATCCCCATGTGCCTGCCCGAACACCACCCCTGTGGGCTGAGCTGTGCCTCCTGTTGTCAGTGTCTGTGCTGGGCTCTCCCTCCACGCATAGTTCCCAAGGCTGGCAGGGCTCTTGGGTCTTTCCTTGGCCAACACCCCACTAAGGCTTGCCACCCCCTATCTCCCATCCCAGGCTGAGCTCTGTATGTGTCCCTGTATCCAGCCTGCAGGCCATGTGCATAAGTCCACTGACTGTCTCCTCCTACTGCAGCCCGGGTTCACACCATCCTGGATAAGAAACGCCATAGCTTTGGCAAGATCAGAAAAAAGCCGAGAGCCAAGTTCAACTCTGGGTGGAAAGCAGACTTCAGTGGCTGGAACCCACTGGTGGGCTCTGTTTATCTGGAGTATTTGAACTTGGGAAAAGGCTGAAGTAGAATGCATTTGGTAAGGAATGCCACTAGCTCTCCTCCGAGGGATTCCTTTGCTCAGGGAACTAGCCACAATCATTTGCAATTGGATCTAGTTTCTATGCAAAAGAAAGGCAGAATATAGCAGAGCCGCTTCTGAAGCCAACGGTCTTGAATCTCATCTTGGCTCTAGTCCTCGCCAGGTCATCCTGGGCTAATCACGTCCCATCTCTGGGCCTCAGTCTCCTCATCTGCTAAATGGGTAGACCACTTCATAGGGTGTAAAGGTTGAGCAACATAATTCCTCCTAAACCCTTCACATAGGGCCTCAGGCAATGAGAACTCTTACTGATAGAGGCTCCCAAGTTATTTGAAACACTTTACATTTACTTGGAATAATTACTGAAATCCACAATGCCTGACCAAAATGAATTGGCTGCTCCACAAAAGAATCACAGGGCATTAGTGGGAAAAAATGCAGATCCCTATTTTTCAGTACACACAGGAGATAAGGTGTCTCAGTCGCTCAGGCTGCAATGAAGAAATACCACAGACCGGGGGACTTGCAGAGCAGAAACCTATTTATCACAGTTCTAGAGGCTGAAAAATCTAAGATCAAAGTCTGGTAGGATTTAGTTTCTGAGGAGGAATCTCTTCCTGGCTTGAACACAGCCTTTCTCACTGGATCCTCACCTGAGAGAGACAGAAATCTCTCTGGTGTTTCTTCTTATTGGGGCATGAATCCCAATCTCATAACTTGGTCTCAACCTAAGGCCCTAACTCCAAACACCAATGTGGGGAAGGGTTTCAACATGTACATCTGGGGGACACATTCACTCTCCGCCTCACCCAAGCCTTGGGTGTCCCCCTAAGGAGATGCCATGCAGCCTTGGGCTTCCGGGAGCAGGAGGGAAATGGGATATGGGGAGTTTTATTCTGGCACCTCCCTGAGGGTCTCTGGGAAAGGGGGCTCCTAACATCCTTTAGGTCTCAGGTGGGCATCTCTGAGAGTTGGATAACTACTATACTATGTGTCCTCTCCTCACACGAGCCTGACTATATTCTGAGGGCTTCATGAACTCAGGACTCCACACCGAGGAACCCGCAAGAAAGTTCTGACTCTGAGCACTGCAGGGCCCCAAGAGGAGAGCACGGCAGGCCGTGAGTTCCAAGGGTGGCTGAGCCCGCGGGTGAGCCCCCAGGCACTGCCACCCAGCCCCCTGCCCTCCCGTCCGACCCCCACCTGGCAGCCCCTCCAGTTCCCCGGGGGTCTGGCCCTCTGACACTTGGATGGTCATTCCGGTGGTCACGTGGGCCGCGCTGCATAGCCAATCAGGGTCATCCAGCAGTTTGTTCCTTGGAGACAGAGTCAGTTCAAACGACAGGCCTCTGTCGTGCAGTCCAGGGTCTCAGTGAGTCGGGACCGTTCGTGATCCAGGCTCAGTCCGTCGGCGGGACCGTTGCTGGGATGTCCATGGTCAAGGAGGTGGTGAACCGTCAGCAGAGTCGGGCCACCAGGGACAAAGGGTGTGCCTGCGCGGAGCCCTGGAGAAGCAGACTCCTGGCTGCTCATGAGCGGGCAGAGGCGCTGCGAGGATGGGGAATGTCACCCTCTGCCCGGTAGGAGGTGACAGCTCATGGCAGGGCCTGAAAGGACGAGCCCTCCTGGGCCAGGCCCACTCCCAGCGGCTGGCCTCCCTCCTCTGACCGGAGGGCAGGCTCCCTTTAGAGCACACTGGGCACAGGCTGGGCATCTGGGAAGCGGGAGGAGCAGCTCTGAGCCCAGGGATTAGGACAGGGTCCTGGGATCTGAGCTGCTGGGGTGGAGAGGGGGCCACCTGTCCCCTGAAAGGAGAATAGCACCCCCGTGGATGACGGTGGGGAGTGCAGGCTGAGCCCTGGTTCTGTTTTACCGACTCCCCCCTGGTGGGCACAGGTGATGGTGCCCCCAGAGCCCTGGCCTGGATGGGGACGGTACCTGGTGCTGAGCTCAACTCCAGCCTGAAGTGCCCCCTGACTTCCAAAAGGTGCCTTTGGGGGGTGTGCTGCAGGGGCCCTGATGCACCAGGACCACACCCCAGTTCAGACATGATGACAAAGCCACCCAGTACAGGTGACATCACCACTTTGTGCCCTGGTGCCTGCTGTCCAAAGACCCGGTAGAGCCCTCCATCAGGGGCCACAAGCATTCAGGATCGACCCTTTTTGGGCAGCACAGACTCCCCCTCCTGTAGGGGCAACCCCCTGGGGAATGGACACCCTCCTGCTGATCCACTAGGGGCCCCAAGCTGCTGTGTGGTGCCCAGGAGGACGCTGCCCCTCCCCTGACAGCGTAAGTCCCCATCACCTCCAGGGTCTGGGGGTGAGTGTAGCTCATACAGGTTCCCTAGGGCTTCCTCCTTGTTCTTCTGGCTGTCACCCGGGTGCTCTGTTTTTGTTTTTAATTTACCAAAGACATGTAATAGAGAAAACATAATCACTTCTACCATTTCTTTCAATGGAAAGAAAAACCAACACAGTTGGGTGTTTTGGTCAGGAAGCGCCTCCCACCGGCTCCAGGAGCTCCAGTTCCTGGAGAATCTCTAGGCTAAGGACCGGGTCTGGGAGGTGGGTAGGGCTCTGCGGATGCGGGAAGATGGAAGTGAGGACTTGCGCTGAGGTGTGAATTCTAGGTGCCTCTACCCACCCTTGCCCCGCCACTGGACGGATTGGTGGTAATGACACGGCCCACATGAGCTCTCCCTGCTCTTGAAATGGCTCCAACGGTCCACACAGGGCAAGGGAACATGGGGTGGGGAAGTCAGGTCTGGCCAGACTGCTGAGTTCCAACACCAGCTCCCTCACTCCAGACCCTGTGGCCTTGGATGCTAACCTCCCTCCTCTGGCCTCCCATTTCCTCACCTGTAAAGCGGGGGTGATGATAGCGTCTCTGCCTGGGAATAAGTCAGAGCCCTGGAGCTCATCGTTGTGAAGGGCTTAGAGCACTGCCAGCCCCCAGGAGGCAGCCCACACGCGTCAGCAGGTGATGTAAAGGAATTAAGCACAGGAATTAACTGTCCTGCTAGTGAGGCAGACACACATCAGTCAGTGGTGACCTGGGAGCCATCCCTGGACACAGAGATCCTGGGCTCTGTCCTTTGTGCAGGGAGTCGCCATCTGAAATGTCTTCAGGCAAAGCAGGAGCGGGAAGGGAGCAGGACCACAAGCAGGATGCCCTAAGCCCCCCGGCACTGTAGGTACCGTGCCAGGGCCACAATGCTTATGTGGCTCACGATGTCTCAGTTTATTTTAAAATCAGGAAGAATAAAATGGACTTCTATGTGGATGAAAATGCTTTTATATATATTATATATTAGTATATTTATATTTATACCAAGTTTTGGAATCAATTTTTAAGGCGTTTTTTGTTTTTTGTTTTTTAATGGAGGGAGAAGACAGGCACAAGAGCCCAGGAACGACCCAGCTTGTAACACGGCCCCCTCGTTGGCATCACTGAACTGGTCATGACTTTGGTGAGCAGATTTGACAGGGGATTAGCGGGCTCTGCTATGGGATTTTCAATTGTCACTCAGCAGCCCAGTGTAGACACTCAGAAGGGGTACAGATGGCTTCTCCAGGGTGAATTTCAGTTGGCAAGACTGAATGGCTGGCATGCAGAGGAGGTTCCCAACCAATGCTACTCCCCCAAAGGGCTGGTTTTGCTCTCTTCACCCAGATAGTCCCTTGTAGAGAACAGGACCTGATAGTCAAAGCAAAGAATATATGTTACGATTTGATTGGAAATATTTACAGAATTTGGCACAGGACGGAGGTAGAGATGGGGAAGTGTCTTCCTGGAATCAAATTTGGTCACTGCTCAGTGTGGCTCCGGATCCTTCCTGTCCTTGGGAAAAAGTGATCACAGGAAATTGCCCAGCACCTGCATTTTCTCCAGGAGTCTAGCTGATGGGAGGGATCCTCTGGGCATGCCGTAAAGGGGGCTTTCTGCTGAGCACGTAGACACACAGATGCAGGCACACAGACAGCAAGGGACACAGCGAGACACGCCCACATCGACACAACCCTGCTCACCTCCCTGCCACATGTGCAGGGGTCCTGCATGGAGAATCCAGGGGGAATGTTCCAGAGGACCTCCCTGTCAAGACACCTCCCTTCCCTGGCCTTGTGACGTCATGGGAGCTGAGTGGGGGAGGGGGTGTGGGCGGGGGCGGGAGGGAGTTGCAGGGAGACAAAGGGGCATGGGGTGGGTGACCCCCAGCAGCACATAAGGGAATAAGAGAGATGGAGGGGAGGGGACCTCCATGTGCAAAAGGGGCTCACATGCCACCTCCATCGGACACCTGGCAATAGTAAAATGGAAATGCTGCCAGGTCCTGAGTTGGGGCTCACACATGCTGCACACCTAAGCTATGTTTTCTGCTCCTATCTGAGCTGCAGGTGTACAGTAATGTCGTGTTTCTCTTTTTCTCTAACAATTCACCATGTCTCCCTTTGCATTCTCAACTCTCCCAGCCTATAGCCTATCACCTGCTGCCTCGGGCTGCAGCCCTTGTTCACGGCATTTGGAGTGGCAAACCCCCCCCACGGGGATGAAGACAGGGGACCAGCACGCTGCCCCCTCTCAGCTCGGCACACAGGACAGACACCCAACTCCACAACTACTGAAGTCCCCACAACCATGTGGAGAGCCAGACACACCCACCACGGTGGCTTGGGACTCAGAGGCCCAGAGGAGGCGACAGGACTGAGGGACTGGCTGGGTCCATTTCCTGAGCTCTTGGGCCTCAGCCTCTGCTTGTCCCGGAGCAGTGAAGCCCGGGGAGAGGGAGCAAGCAGGGCAGAGAGCCGGGAGGGCAAGAAGCCCAAGGAGCCAGGATGGACCAGATGATGCCCATCAGCTGCCTGAGCTCAAAGGCCAGCTGGGCCCCCTGCTGGCTGTGCTCTTGGCAAGTGTAATTAACCTCTCTGTGCCTTTGTTCTCCTCCTACTGCAGTGATACTAGGAGAACTGGCTCCATTGAGGAGGGGGTGGGAGTGCTCTGCTGATGGCTGCAAATCCCAGGGCAGCATCTGTGGCTCTGGGTGAGGGTTACTCCCCATTGGTTTCTTGGCAACAGAAATTTGGAGAAGGATGACTTCTCAGAGCTTGGCCATCCTGGTAACCTCATGCCTCGGTTTCGAGGTAAGAGTCAAGCGCTTTCAACAGGCACCCAGTTGGGCATGTGAAATCCCCTCCAGACTCTCCACGCCAGAGTCCTTCAGACGTGGCCAGTGGGTGACACTCTCCAGGTGAGGGGATTGGTGTACTCTTCAGCTTTGCTTCTAATGACAGAAAACAAAAGACTGGGAGTGTGTATATGTAGCCCTCAAGTTCTAATCAAGTCTTAATCACCTGGGGGTGAAGTGGTGAAGCCCGTCTTGAAACCCAAGGTCAACTCTGAGTCGCTCTGTCCCACGGGAAGGGGAGAGGTCATTGCAGGTGGGGCCTGGCGGCGCAGGGGTCTCGCCAAGCTCAGTGCTTGGCCCAGGCAGTGCGTTTGGGTTGGAGGACCTCTCTCTGGAAGGATTTCAGACCAGATCGTCCTGGACACGGGAGCACAGTCTTTGAAGGAGTTCTCTTGCTGGACCATGACTTTCATCTCAGTCGTCCTCTGTTCTCTTCCACTCTTGGTGTTTTTCTGGGCCTCTCTCCTGGTTGTTCACAGGCTCTTACACAGTGACTGTCTCCTGGTGGTCCCCTCCCAGAGAGCTTCTGCCTGCCTCCCCCCATTCTGGAGTCTGCTTCTTTGGGTGAGCCATGCTGGTGTTTCAACAGGATCCTTGCTGGTTTGTACTTTTTTCATAATCAGATAATATTTTATTCCCTTTTGGTATTTATGTGGTGACATGTTTGAGCTTCTCTCCAATGCACTGTTGGCCCCTGTTGCTCGTGTGTGGAGTGTGCCAAGTGGAAGACATTTGTGCATGATAAACTCCCCAGAGACTTGAAACAAACTGGCCCAGGTCTGAGTGCCTCGGGTGGTGTAACCAACACCAACCAGCCTTACCGCCTCTGCAGCATTAGGCATGAGAGGTCTCCTGAGCTCATGGTGCAGCATTAGCATTTCTGGTTCCAGTGGGTCCAGTGAGTCTGCACTAGGGTGGACTCAGCACCTGAAGACTCATTTTCTCATGTCCCCTCATGTCTCTCCAGGAGGAATGGACCTCATTCATTACACGTGCTGATGTGTCAGTGCTTTCTGCTCAGCACCTTTTTAGGGAGGGTCACTAGTTGTCACCCAAGGTCCAAGGAGTGGCCCTGACACACGAACCTCCCCTGAAGCAGTTTTGTACCTGGTTTGTTGGGCTTCATGCTGAGGCACGGGCCTGCCACCGTCCCCATCCCTGTGGCATCTCATCTGGAATCAGCCATTCCCTCCCTGGCTAGCCAGGCCTCCCAGAGCCTGTCACCCAGGTGTGTGCAACAGAGGAGTCCCATTGGCAGTCGTATTGTGAAGAAACTTAGAAGTTCAGAGCCTGGGTTTGTCTCTGTGCCAAGACTTTCTGCCTTGTCCCAAGGCCTGGCAACCAGGACTTTTATCCCCTCTTGGTGACTGGCTGGCCAACAGCCAGCTCCTGCTCGGATTGGGTCTCTGGCCAAAAGCCAGATCCTGCTCAGATTGGGTCTCAGCGAGGCCTTTGCATCCAGCTGTTCCCTCCCTCTCTGACTCACCCACAGATGTTTGCCTGGATCTGTGTGTGCTCCGAGTCCCTGCTGCAGAGGGAACCCTCCTGGCAATGTTCCTTGTCTTCTTCCAGCTCAGCCTGTCTCTCTCTCCATCCCACCTGCTCACTGTTCCCTACGGAGTTGGGAAATGTCCCAAGCTTTAGAAGTAAAAGAAAAATATTGGGCTCAGAGAGGGTGGGCGTCTCAAGTCAAATGGAATTGGCAGTGTGGTAAGCCCTCGAATCTAGGGCTCAATTACATGGTGCTGCTGCCTACAGATTCCTAATGTCCAAGATTCCCAATGAGCTGGGATGCTCTTGGGGCCCAAGAAGAGCTGTCTGACCCTGCCACCTGCAAAGCCCCAGCCAGTGCACATGGCCTGCGGTGTCCATGGGGTTGGTAAATGATCCTCACCTGCTGCCTCTTCCAGTACTTCCAAGTCCCCTCTCATCCTATTCCATGCTGAATGTCTAGGCGTGGTCTAAAGAATCAATGGGGAATGGAGCCCTGAGGTCAGGGGCCAGACCCTGGGAGTGGCAGCACTCAAGTCAAAGTGGGCTCGGGGTTCTGAAGTTCTGCGTTTAGGGGCTTCAAACCTTAAGAGCAGAGCAGCAATGCCCAGGAAAATGGGGGTTTGGGGGCCAAGTTTGTGCTGGGTAACAAGAACGTAGGCATGGTTCAGAGAATCCTGATGGTCATGGGGCCCCAGCACGTAGAGTTATAACCAACTGGAAAGGGACAGGGTGGTAGGAATTTGTCCAAGGACGGGGCCGATGCCTGGATCAATAGGTCTCTCAGGCACTGGAGGCCCAAGCCTTCTGAAGGGATAGTTCCAAGGGGTCTCAAACAAGGGGTAGGCATAGGAAAAAGTGCTTTTTATCATTTTTCAAAGTCCAAGTGACAAAGTCATGTGCTTTTAAAAAGGCAAATAACTCTACATGGGGCACAAAGACCTGCCCCTACCTCACCCCACACCCTCTGCTTTCAGAGTATTGTTAACAATTTGAACTTAAAAAAAAAATCTCCTCCTGCTCTCTTTCATATTACCCTTTACTCCTGATACTTCTCCCTTAGTCTCTTGTACCTCTACATTTGCCTCTTGCTTTTTAGAGGTGATTGCTTCATTAACCCTATAATTTGATTGGTCATACTTTTCATTTGCTTTGTGGCAACATTTTGGGGTGGGGGATGACTTTCCTGTCTTTTTTCTGGTCTCATCTTTGGATATTGTGTGTCACATTATTTAATAATGCATATTTGAATGAGTTGAGTTTACCTGTACTAAATATAAAAGTTACATGTGGGCTGGATTGCAGGCTCTAAAATGCTTTACATTGTGATTCACGGTTTTGTGAAGAATAATTTTTACCCATCTGATGGAAAATATATAGAATATATGAGTGGTTTTATAATATGTAGAATAAGGTACAATGAGTACTAATGAAATGAACTGTGTGTCTACTTCTCAACTTTTAATGTAAATAAATTTCATGTAAATAAACCACCACTATCTTTGAGTTCATCTGTGTGTCCCCAAATCTCATACCTCCCTCCCTTAAACCTAGGGTAACCAATATCCTGAATTTTATGTTTTTCAGTAACTTGATTTTTGTAGTTTTACTACAATTTTTATTTTTGTATATTCAAAGGATTCATTAACGGTGTTTGCATCTCCTAGTATATTATAAACAAATCATTTTAGTCTGTATGTCTGTCTGATGTAACTAATGCTCAGTAATGCTACATAACACCATCCTAAATCTCAGTGGGATGCCGCAATAGACATTTATTTCATGGCTGTGTGACTGGGGCTCAGTGTGGCTAAGATGGGCTTGGATCCAGGATCCAGGCTATATCCATATCTGGTATACACAGCTCAGATCTGTCTGAACCTATGGACTCCCTGAGTCATGGTCCTCAGGTGGCAAGAAACACCAAACACACTTCATTTTAGCCTTCATGTGTCACGTCCTCTAATCACGTTGGCCAAAGCAGGAAAAATTACCTAGCCAAAAGTCGTATAATGTCAAAATTGTATTGTGGAATTATTCCATATTGGGATATGTAGCCATAGGTTGTTTTTATCGATGAACAACATTTCACTGTAGAGGCTATTTTCCATTGCTCTCAAACATTTGAGTGGTTTCCTGATTTTGCTAATGAAGATAATGCTGTTTTGAACAGTCTTGCAAATGTGTCCTGGGGCAGTTGTGCAAGAATTGCTGTAAGTTATGTAATGATTTAGCATAGCTATCCAAAATTTTGAAGTATAAAGATGATTGTGTAACATTTTATGCAGTCTACTTGAAAGTCGTCTAACTCTCATGGAATGAAACTTTGTTGACTTACATCTGTAGCTAAGTGGAGCTCTAATATTTCATAACTCCCTAGTGTGAAAGGGTAACTTATAGAAAACTGGTTAGGTGTGTTGATTTTTTAAATGTTCAGTAAAGTAGATAAACAAAAGATGACAGTATTGTTGCCCTGTGAGGGGCAGTTTTGTGTCAAATTTACAATTTTATTTCAGCATTTCTTTTTCCGTAGATTATATAAAAATATTCATGTCCTCATTGAACTTTGCATCATGCTGATTCCTTTGTTAACGAGTTAAATTAAATCTTGACATATGCTTGCCATTTATGTGAGAATCGTTTTTAGCCATTTTAGAATGACACTTTTATATATCTAGGAGTAGAATTGCTGGTTCACAGGAGAGATCCACACTTAATTTTACTCAAGATCAAACTGTTTTCAAAGGTGACTGGATCAACATACACCCCCAATTCCAGAGTAACACACTTTGCCAACAGTGACAGGCAGCTGTCAGCCTGTTTTAATAAGCTGCCCCTTTTCACTCAACAAACAAACTGCTTCCTGCAAAGATGGCTCATTCAGCTCCTCACTCTTCTCTTTCTCAGGAGGAAATCAGGTCTAGGGAAGTTCCTATCGGACTCGTGCACCTCATGCACCATCTTACAAAGAAGGTGTTTGGCCTTGCCGCTCGGGATGCCTCCCTCTTCTTGGAGGGGTGCCTTTTGCATGCTCTTCCTGCAGCCTGCGTCCTTGAGCATCTTCTGTGCTCAGTCCCTACAGTTTGGCTCCTCTACCACTTATTCTGTGGTTTGGCCTTTCCGTCTTAATTGTAGACTTTTTGAAAATGGATTCGCCAGAGCTCTCGGCTGGTTTCATCAGTGACGACAGCACAGACTCACACCCATGGACTGACTGTTGTTTGGCGAATGGGTGGAATGGAAGAGGCTTTCGATTCCCTTGTGTCCTTTCTGCCTCTGGAGTTCCCCAAGCCACCACATTCCTGTGCCCACCACCTGCTTGGATTTTTAGTTCACTTCTATCCCATCTTGCCTGGCCCTATTCTTTTCTAAGACACATCAGCAAGTATTTGCAGGGCATTATCCACACTCCAGAGGCAAGTGAGCCCCGAGTCCTGCCCTGAGTGATGGCCTCCCCCTCCTCTCCGCCCGGCCTCAAGTCCACCGCCATGTCCTCCCTTCCCTCAAGCTCAGCTCTATCTGGACCCTCACCAGCTCAAGGACCATCCATGGCTCCCTGGCCTTTACAGCATAAATCCCGTCTAAATTTCTTGCTGTTGGCAACAATGACTTGAAGCCAGGAATTTGACCAGAAAGGTCATGATTTCCAGTCTCCATCTGCTCACTAATCCTTCTGCCCTCCCTTCCATTCATTCACAGGGATGTACTGGTTTTCTGAGCTCTGAGTATGATGTATGATGTCTCTTATCCTTGGGCCCATGCTGAAAATGGAATGGGTGTTGAAATAGAGGCAAGAATCATTATTTGGGAGTAGTTCTCACCCTTTCTAGATGAAAATGTAGGACATCCCAGCTTGGATTTTGATCACCCTTCTAAAATCCAGATACTATTCCTCTTTTATTACGGCTGGTGTTGTATAAACATTTACACTGTGATATTAAGCTTACCCAGATACTTTAAGGAAGATAAACTTTTTAAAAGATCAAAAATCTGAAGTGGGTTCTTCCTCCATCTTGGCTGCTCAATGGTGGCATAAAAGAGACTTAGGATCAATGTACAGATTTATGATCATAAACTATGATACTTGCTATGCACTGATGAGTCCCAAATTTCTATTTCCAGCCCTGACTACTGTCCTGACCCTACATGTCCTCTGCCAGCTACCTAGAGGAGATCTCCACTTGGTTGTCTGATGAGCTGATGTCACACATTTCAGATGTTGCATGTTTCAGCTTATCCTTTGTCCAGTTACCAGATATCAAGGGGCATCAGGTTTCTCATCTGAAAATGGGATCCACAAAACCATCTATGTCATAGGATTATAAGGACAAATAAGAAAATGCTTGCAGCATGATTACAAAGGGGCTAAGCATAGAGTCAATATTTATAACAGCCTAAGTCCAATCAAGAGACAGAAACCACGCTGTGATTTAAATAGGGGATGATTAATATAAAGAATAATCAAGCTGTGATGAAATGATAAGATATAAAGGGAATTCCATAGGGGGGGCTGAGGAAGGGTGCCCAAGGAAGGACATACCCATGCCACTGACCAGTTTTCTACCAGCAAGAGAAGCCCCTTTCTCCTGCAGTGCTCATTCACAGTGACCCCTCTCTTTTTCTCTTTCTAAAGGAAGAATTTCATATTTTTCAATAAAGTAAAGCCAGTCAAACATTCCAACTTTCCCAAGTGAAAATTAATCTCATCTAATCTGCAAGGAGATGGTTATTAGACATACAGAAAACTGTGTTAGGTATCAAACTGTGATTACTAAATCGTTGCAACAAATTAAAAATGCAGGAATCATGCACAGATCTAAGGGCTCACAGGTCGCCAGTGCACCACGAGAAAGGCAGCATAGGAGAAGATGTGACCCCGCACAGAGAGTAGAAAATGCTTTTCTGAGGGGGGTAGGCAATGGGGAAAGGGGAAAAGACAGGCTTTCTGTTTCCTGCAATAAGGCATTTTAGGTGTTATTTGACAGTTCCTTCATTAGTTCCATGTAAATGTATAAGTTTGATTCTTTTTTTAAATAGAAAAGAACCTCTACTATTACTCAATGCCCCTGCCTGCTCCCTTCTGGGACAATCCCGCCAGCAAGGAAATCTTAGGGCTTCCGACAAGAAGAACTTCCTAGCACACTAGTGGGTGTTCCTTATCTGGCCCTAGCTTTGGACACCGGGGGCGTAGGAACCTCTGGGCTGCTCGGCCGCACTTCCTCCTGCTGTCCCCCATCCCTGCCCCTGAGAGCCTGTGGGTGGCCTCCTCCCACCAGAGCATGACTGACTGTGGCTGCCCGCTGCACTTCATCTCCACCCAGGCATTTGCCATGAAGCATGCCTCTCTGCCGGCCCTTGTCCCATGACTGAGTGTGGTTGAAACCCCAAGTCAGACTTCTTGCTCAGAGACCCACAACCTCTGTTGGCTTTGAATCAAAGACTCCCCACAGGTTCTGCCAGACTTTGCATAGATGGAACTGCAGTCCAGGGCACTCCCACTCTTCTTCCCCTCTCTGCCAATTGGGGGTCTGACGGCTCTCCCAGCCTTCCACAGCCCTCTCATTTTCTTTTCACACAGGCACGTCCCCTAATACAAATTCTTGCAAGTTTGGCCTGTTCCTGGTGTCTGCTTCTCAGAGCAACAGGATAATAGACTCCAACCCTCTCTTCTCCTCTGTCTTGGTTGACAGTGGCTGACCACAGAGCCACACCTCCCCCCTTCCTAAAGCCAGGCTCCCACCTTAGGGCTGCTCCTTACGTTGGCGTCCCTGCTTGTCCTGCCGGCGACGCCTGCAGTTGCCGACTGTCACTCTTCATGACAAAATTAGAATGGGGGGGCCAGTGGGATCATGGTAGAACTGGACCAGTAGGGGCTTGTTTTCCGTCCCTAGGGACACCCCGGTCATCCGGACAGAGCTGGAAGCTGTTTTAAAACAGCCGGATCAGATGTTCCAGGGGCGGGGTCAGAAGAGAGGGGGCTGGGCCAACTTACTCCCCACCATGTCACCCCGGGGTGGGGCCGCCTAGGACTGCCCTCCTAGTGCTGGCCCAGACGGAGTCCTGATGGGAGAGCTCAGGGTTCAAAGGCTTGAGGCATTCAGCCCGATGATGTGAAGTGAGATCACCCTAACTCCAATTTTTTTCTGTCCTGCACTCTTGCAACCTATCCTGAGGGACACTGGGCAGATGGGGTGGGACAGGGTAAAAGTTGGCACGAGCTAGAAAGAAGGACTGTGACTGGATGGGTCCTTCTGGGTCAAGAAGCAGGGCAGGGCCCGCTCTGGGGGCATTTCACAGGAAGAAATGGGGGCTGGGCTGCAGGAGCGTCACAATGGATGCGTTAGTACCCCTCCTCCCCGCTCTCTGCGAGCGAAGCGGGAGAGTAAATTAGAGGCTGTTCACAGGGCCCTGAGCCCAACGGGGGACGCTGGGCACCGGGAGATGGCGCTCTGGCTCCTGCTCGTCCTGCCGGCCCGCTGACGCGCCGGTGGCTCCAGCGGATGTTTGGCCAGGGTGGGGCGGGCTGCACCTTGCGAGTGAGACGCGAGGGGGCCCTGACTCGGGGGCAGAGCCTCCCGCGGGCCTCCGCACCTCCCGCTCAGCTGAGGATGCACCAGCCATCGCGCATCCTCGTGGGACCTCCACCCAGGCCCACTCTCCAGGTGTTGCCCTCCTCCAGCTTCTCTCCTCGCTTAAGTTCTGCTCTGGGGTTTCTTTAAAAATTCCCCTGCCTCCAGGTTCCCCTTTTGACTTTCTTGCTGATCAGTGCCTGGGTGTTCCACGTTGCCTGGGGTCACTCAGGCCGCCTCAGTGAGAGACAGAAACGCACCCCGTCGGAGGGAAAGGGCTGTATACTCCGCTTCTACCAGAGAAGTTGCAATCGTTTGACAGGCCTCAAAAGCATGACCCCATCTCCTGGCGCCCTAGCGATGCTCCCTGGCCCCCAGGTGTGTGCCTGGAGATCTCTGCCTCCATCACTGGTGCCCACCTGGGGAATCCCCAAGAACTGCTCTGCAGAGGTGCAAGTGAATGGTAGGCATTCTGTCCCCTTATTGCACCTCTGAAATCATCACTAATCAAACACATAAAAATCGACCTGTCTACTGTGTGTGGCGTCCTATGTGCCAGAGGAAGAAAACCAAAGGTAAGATTCTGTTCCTTTCTTTTAGGAGCTCACAGTTCATTCGATGAGCCAGAGAAGGAAGCAGCTGACTCGAAGCAGAGGCAGGGTGTGGCAAAGATGGGACAGAGGGTGAGCACACGGGTGAGGCGTCCAGAGGAGAGGGCAGCACTGACTGCTGAAGCCGATGCAGGCTTCCTGGGGGGACGTAGTGAGCTGAGCTTTGGAGGAGACACGGGATTTTCAAAGGTGCTGGAGAGAAGACTGCTCGTGTAGCCAGTGGCTCCCTTCCCTGCACCCATTCCCTTCCACCCCTCTCCTTGCTCAGCACAGCCACAGGACTCTATAAATCGTGGTGCTCAAAACTCCTGCTTCTAAAAAAGATCATCACGGTTGGTGCCTCTGCTACTTCTGACTTGGCCTCCCTTCTCTGCTTCTTTCTTGTGGCTCATGTTCTTTCCACCTGCCCAGCCCCCCACTCTCCTAAAACAGCAGCTGAGAAATTGCGTTTCTGAAATCCCCATTTGCTTGTGCGTGATTTGAGTCAGTGTGGTGAACATCGTTGTCAAACATCGCTATGAGGAATTCGGTCTAAAGCAGACTCTGCCCCTTAAGCATAAATTCACCTACAAGGAGAAAAGAGAGACTACTGAATTTCCATATGAACCCTTCGACACATATTCAAACTTATATAAAGTAACATCTTGATTTCCACCAAGCAAAATACAAAAATTTCTCAATATCTGAAGACGTTCTCACCCTCCTCTGCAAATAAGGAGATGCACAGCTCCCACCGTCATTGTATACATCACTGACTATATTATCAAAATTCCTCAGTTCCACTGAATATTCTCTTACCTGAAGACTAAATTATAAAATTAATCTCCAACAATTTGTATATAAAATAATGGAAGGAGAGAAGAGGTCAAAATAGTGAGCATATACTATAAACATATGCATATTACAAGAAAAAAATATGCAAAGCTGCTGTCATTCTTGTTTCTGTAAGTTGTCACAAAGTTGTGATTGAAGCCTGGGGCTTCCTTCTTTCACAACTCGTTCCATATTTCCCCTGCCCTCCCCCAGAACCTCAGTTAGTCTCAGCTCTGCATCTAGAAGAGTGACCCAAAACTCCATCCCCAAAGGTTTTGAGTCATCAACCATCCTGCTGCCTTTTAGTTGCAGGATTCTGTTAACCTTTAACCTTTAGCATGAAAGCATGAGGAGGCACCCCAGAGAATCCCCTGGGGTCCTAACATGGCCCTCCTTTCCCCCACTGGGTAGCAGCAGCTCCATTACTGCTTGGAAATCAGGATCAGTCACACTAGATGGCAAAGTAATCTCTTTTTGTCTGTTGGTTTAATGGAATAAGGTGCCAGCTCCCTGTGGTCTTTGTCACACACAGAAAACACCAAAATGAAAGGGGCCCATGACTGTAACCCAGACTAGGGGATACCCACTGCTGAGGATCCACTTCTAGACCGCAGCTGAGCAGTTTTTATATTCTACATTTTATTCTGAGGAATGTGGGGCCGAAAGCTTCATACCTCCTTGGAACTCAAGAGGCAATGGCAGCCTGCAGGGGACGTAAGGAAGTGAATGGGAAATGGCCCAGAGCAGCTCCTTACAGGCCTCCCATCCTCTTGTGTTCCAGACGGATCACAGGGTGTTCCACCAAGAGCCAGACTGCCTGCGAGTCATTCATGCCTTTGCCCATGAGACCTATGTGGCTATGGGCTAAGTTGGCAGGGTACCAAGGTGAAGCCTTGTCCACATGTTCTCCTGCATGTCCACACCCCTTGGCCTTTCATATATCTAGCTAAGAATTATTCATAGCATAGGCCTTCCCATCACATAGTGTTATTGCACTGACAGGGGCATAGACCAAATCTGCTGTCTTGGGAAACCCTGGAAGGAATGTCCATGCTATGGCTCCATTAGGGTGACAGACCTACTAGGAAGATAGTCCACAGCCAGCACCCCCATCTGGGCCAAATCAGCGAAATACGACATTAACCCAGAGCAGCATGAGGTGCTGGCAACCACACATACCCCACTAACTGACCAGCAGGAAGCCCAGGGCAGTGTGAGTGTCCATTATCACTCTGCTGTAGAGTTTAGAACAGCCAGTAGTCAATAAGAAATGTACAAGAGAGTCTTAATAATGATATCAGTGTCCACAAAGTTAATCCTGTTCTGTTGCCTCAAGTGGAGGCTATTCCTTTCTGGAGTCAGGGGTGATTGGGAGGTTTCTGATGGCGGTTCTATTTTGGCCAGCAGTTGAAGGTGGCGGCTGCAGTCTGGGTGAAATTGGCGAAATGCCCTGAAGACAACAGCTCAGAGTGAGATTACAGTACCTCCTTCCGCCCTGACATCCCAAGGTCTAAAGTGTTGTCTTCCATTGACCTCTCCTTCCACAGCTGGTTATCAGTTTGACGAATCCCTGAAGCATTTGCAATACTGACCATGTCTTACCCACACCACATCCTCAGGCTCTTCCTGAAGGGGCTCAGCAGCTTCTTCCTTATATGTTTTGTACTATCCTAGAAAATCTTTCCCACCCCTTGATGTGTGAGTCACACCAAGAAAACCTTAGCAATTGTTGCCTCATATTCATGATGGAGCTAGAGGGTATTATGCTCAGTGAAATAAGCCAAGCCGAAAAAGACAAGTATCAAATGATTTCCCTCATATGTGGAGCATAAGAGTAAAGGAAAAAAACTGAAAGAAAAAAACAGCAGCCGACTCACAGAACCCAAGAAAGGACTAACAGTTACCAAAGGGAAAGGGACTGGGGAGGATCGGTGGGAAGGGAGGGACAAGGGGGGAAAAGGGGCATTAGGATTAGCAGATGTAATGTTGGGGGGGCACGGGGAGGGGTGTACAACACAGAGAAGACAAGTAGTGATTCTATAGCATCTCACTACGCTGATGGACAGTGACTGTAATGGGGTTGGTGGGGGGGACCTGATGAAGGGGATAGTTTAATAACCATAATATTGTATATGTAATTGTAGATTAATGATACCAAAATAAATTTTAAAAAAACCTACACACAAATGTTTATAGTCACTTTATTCATAATAGTCCCAAACTGGACACAATCCAGAAGCCCTTCAATGGGTGAATGTCCAGAGCGGTTTGGGGCAGATGCTGCCAAAGTTCCGACTTGCACTCATTGGGTTTTCTAAAGAATGGACACATGATTGGGGCAGAGTTGGGGGGTGTGTTGAGGGGCTGAGGAAGAACAGTGACGACATATTAGCAGAACTGAATAGCTCAGTCTAGAGTTGGCAAATATTGAACCACATCTCAAGGCCTAGGGTTCCCATATCTGTGTCAGTCCAAAGCACTTAAAACACAGACTCAACAGGGAAGCCTCCCTGGCCTGTGGAGGAGCATGTGTTTTTCTTTCTCTGGCAGGGATGTGCCTTGTCATTTGTTCTCCTACATTTAGAAAAGCCTGTGAATAATTTCATGGTGAAGTGACCCACTTTGTGGAACACACTTTTTTGTGTGTGGAGTTATGGGCATCTATGTAATATGCATATGTAAGTAATATGCAATGTGTAATTCTAGGAAAGAACTCACCTTCTCAGCAAACAGCTCGAGTACAGCACAGACATGTCCCCAAAGTCCCACAAGATGGCAGCACATGTACCCAGCTTGTAGTAAAGCTTCTGCACCCAGAGAATGTCCCAATTAAACTGTAAAGCCTCCTGCTGTCCTGGAAAACCCTACACTTACAGATTTATGATACAGCATGTGTTTATGATAATGTGTTACAAGTCCATGAAGTATTTCTGGGGTAGGTACATAGATTCAAAGGATAGCAAGAGATCATGGAGTAGAATTCTTCACCATTTGGTAAAGAGTATGTATCTTGCACCAGAAGTCAGAAATTAATGATACTTGATAAAAGAACCTGTTCAGCACAGGTTTCCTGCTTGACTGAGTTCATGGCTGTGCCAGACATTATCTTTGAGTCTCATAATTTCTACTGTTCATTTATTGAGAATTTAGCCAGATGCTGGGCATATTGACAATGCCTGATATGCATTATGCATTAAGCTTTACTGCAGTCATCTGAGTAGCAATTATTATCCTCATTTTAGAGAGGGGGAAACAAGGATTAGAGCCATTGGGAAGCTTGGTAATGGCACAAAGCTAGTAAAGAATGAGCAGCGCGCATATCCGGGCCAGGCTGACTCCCAACACTTCCCTAGTACACTGGGTCTCCTCTAGGTGGCGCTAATGCCTAAGCTTTTACTGCTTCATGCTTGCTGGTCTGGGACGGACACTCTCAACTGGAGGCTTCTTTCTCTTCCAATCAAAAATATTTTGTAACTAATAGGATCATGGATATGTTCAATCTAACGCCAATTGAGAATAGCTCTTAGCTTGGAATACTGATAATAGTAACTAGCAGTTTATCATTAAGAAAAAGATTTATAATATTTATGTGGGCACTTTTCACTTCAATAATTGTAGGACTAAAATTATATTGATATGCAAAATGCCATCAGTTGATAAATGACTCCTAGAAGTGGCTTATCAAGGGCAAGCACATAGAACTGATTTTTCATGGCACACATTCAGACACATGCTAGTTTGGTGCTGGGCAGGGGGCAGGTGAAATGGATGGTTATCGCTTTGGTGGGAAGGGAGAGAAACAAAATTCAGTTTGGGATGATGTAAATAGGAAGTCAGGAGCCCCTGTCTTTTTTTTTTTTAATGCCAAATCAATCTAATGCACAGCACTGTGATTAGAGTTAATATTGCATTATATACTTGAAAATTGCTAAGAGACTAGAACTTAAGTGTCCTCACCACAAAAAACAAATATAATTAATGTGACGTGATGGAGGTATTAGCTGACCCTGCAGTGGTAATCATTTTGCCATATATAACTGTGTCAAATCAACACACTGGTACACCTTAAACGTATACAGTGTTATATTGCAATTATATCTCAATTTAAAAAGAAAGAAAGAAAATGCCAAATCCTACCACAGCATATTTGGCATGCAGGTTTTCATTAAAAATACCGTCTCTAATTTATGACATGTACACTTTTGATATATGGGTTTATGTAAGTTATATAAAGGCTTCGTATTAACCCTGTAGGTTGGGCATTACCTCTCTTTTCAAATTAAGAAAATGAGGTATCATGCAACTTTCCTACGTGACTATCTAGAGGGAAAAATAAATTTAGCTAAGTGGAAGTCTTTTGTGCCTTTGTAAGGACAGTAAAATATCTTCTTGGAGAATGGGAGTTTGAATGGATAAGAACTGTCAAAGATTTCAGGCCAGCCCTGCAAACCAGTGGAGGGTAGTTAGCGGCCACGAATGTAGTGAAGCCAGTTAGAAGTGCCGCTTGCTCTCCTCCAGCCATTTTCAGTTGTGTGGCTGCAAACAAACTGATAAGGAGGTGACGTGAACAGAATCAGAGGGGTGTGAGGAAGCAAGACAGGGCAAGAGCCTAGAGGAATTTCCACAACTAGCCGTCTAATGAAAGCTGGATAAGGCTGGAAGTGAGAGCCTGGGAGGAGGGGGGCAATGGGTCAAAGTATTTGTGGTTTTGTTGAGGGGAGGGTACAAGAGGGAGTGAGCAGCGATAGGAGAGTGGGATGCAGGAAGTTTCTGTTTTGAAGGGGTGTCAATATTGGGCAGGACTAGGCTATGACCAAGGGAATGAGCAGCTGAGGGGACAAGATCACTGGTGGAGAGCTGAGATCCAATACATTGGAAATATTCACAAAGATACTGATATTACCAAGGATCATGACTGGACAGTGTTAGACAAAGTGACAGCGAGGCAGGAACTGAAAACTTCAAGAACTAAATTCACCTACCCGGCTTTGGTAGATAACTACCTCCAAGAATGCTGGCAGAAATAGTCTCTGGTGGGAAGGAGGGAGAATCTTCCAGGAAAGCTGCAGTGCGTGTGGAGGAAGACATCTACCCCACCTTCAGGCCTACAGATACACAAAAACTCTAGAAAACCCCCATGCCGTCAGAGAGCAGGAGAGGCGAGGGGCCACTCAGACCTGCCCAGGCCGATAAGGCAGCTGCCAGCCGGTGCGGCTGCTGAGCTCTGGAATGGGGGGGGTTGTGGCCAAGGAACCGAATTTTTTATTGAATTTAATTCTATAAAGCAGTATAAAATGTTATTTTGGTAGGTTGACACTTCACCTTGACTCTTGAAATCCAAATTGAGGTAAACTCCAAGTACAAAATACACACCAGATTTCAGGCAGTATGGGAAAAAGGGATATAAAATATTTCATTAATAGTCTTACATTTTTTGCATGTTGAAATATATTGGGTTATATAAAGTACGACTTGCACGTTGGATCTGTTGTTAGATAAAACATATTATTATTTTCATGTGACGCCTAGCAAAACTAGAATTACATATGTGGGCTTGCATTACCTTTCTGTTGGACAGTGCTGGCTTAGAGAAAGATGATGAAGAGAACAGCTAGTTGTTTGTAGTTTGCTGAATAACCACGGTATAAATAATTACCCAATCATTTTT
This sequence comes from Smutsia gigantea, assembly GCA_032199065.1. Lineage (NCBI taxonomy): Eukaryota > Metazoa > Chordata > Mammalia > Pholidota > Manidae > Smutsia > Smutsia gigantea. The sequence continues at coordinate 21,485 of JAVSCE010018191.1, read as the reverse complement.
TTTTCTTTTGCAGTCTTGTTTTGCACTCCCATCGACATGTGGCTCAATCTAAAATTACCCTGAACGCTGGTAGAGAGTAGAAGCGTCCAGAAGCCAGACTGGTGCTTCTACATTTCATAACATAAAAATTCTATAGCTACTCCTCAAGAACTTCCTACGCTCTGCTCGCCCTCTGCAAACATTTCCCTCCCTATATACCTGGAAAGTTGTTATAAAAAATAAAATGTAGGGTAGGAATCTTTTGAGCTGAACCAGCTGCCACATCACCCTAGCTGAAGAAGCCATTTCCTCTGCATCAGGCAACTGTGGACAACCAATTCTCTTGTCTAGACCCTCAGCGTAGAGCGTTGTTTGGCAGGGAAATTAACCAACAGCATACACTGCACAAAAAGAGAAGGAAATTTCATCAGATGAATCTGTCTTCCCTTTTGTACTTTCTGGGTTAGCTGAAAGAAAACACAAACTCCTGATTATCACCTTGATTAAGTCTGGGCTGGTTTCGCAGCCCACTTCTCTCGAACCCGCACGCTTTCCACCCGGCCTGGACTACGGATGGGCCCCCTGGTGGATATAACTGAGAAGGCATCTAAAAATGGCTCCTAGGTTGAAGTTCATCGTTTCAATTCACTGATTTTACTGACAAGGAAACTGAAACCCAGGAAGGGGGCCGACTTGCTCAAGTTGAGAACTGGTTAGTCACAGAATCCAGCCAGAGCCCAGCCTCCCTTTCCTGCCTTCTCTTGTAACTTTTTGTCCTGAAAATTTGAAATGTATACAAGAGTAAACAGACTAGCATAATGAACTCATATACACGCATCACTCAACTAGAACAATTATCAACATTTAGCCAGTCCTGTTGTATCTACCCTCCTTCCATTTGTACTGGATTGTTTTAAAGCAAATCCAAGGTACTAGTCGTTTCTCTTGCAACTATCTTAGCTTGCTTCTTTTATTAGAATATTTTTTTAAAATACCATGCAACAGTCAATAAGTTAACAATAATTCCTTTAATACTATCTAGTACCTGTCCATATTCATTTTCCTGATTATCTCAAAGGTATCTTTGCATAGTTGGGTTGATTAAAAAGTTCCAGTCTTTGCATTTGTTTATATGCCTCTTAAGTCCCTGCTCATCTAGAGCGATCTTATGGCCTTGTTTTAATGCCGTTGGTTTCTTAGAGACAGTGGATCAATCGTCTTCTAGAATGTTCCATGTTCTGGGTTTGGCTTATTTGCTTCCTAAGGTGTCACCCGTGTTCCATGGTGCTCTTCTGTCCTGGAAGTCAGGTCTAGAGACTTGCTCAGATTCAGATTCAGCTTTTCAGGCAAGAAGAATTGAGAGGTATTGTGCACTTGCTATGGCTATCCATTTGTGGGGGGCAGGGGGTGCATATAATAGCTCCTGGCTACTTTTGGTGATGCTAAGACAGAAGGTTCAGCTGGTGTTGGCCTGATCCCTCTGTTTTAAATTCCCCACCAACTTTCATATTGTGTTTCTAGCATCTCATGATAAGTGTTAAATACATTCATTGTCTCCTTAATGCTTATGAGATGATGGTTTTTGTAATTCTATCATTCCTTTTGCTTCTGTTCGTTGGAATTCTTCTATAAAGAAAACTTTTCCTTATCAATGACTTGGTTTTCCTGAAACACAGCTGATCCAGTAAAGGCAGAATAAACCCCTGATTCTGTCCTTTTACTTATCAAGTGTTGGAGAACTGGGAAGTGCCCTGGAGACGTCTAGTGGTGACAAATGCAGGGTTTTTGTTGTTTCATTTTGTTCTTGTATCACTATGACACGTTTCAGTACATTGTAGGCATTATCCCTTTGGTGTCAAAACTGTTCAATCTTAGGTGAGTGGAAGTCCCTTCCCACTGACTTCATTCCATTTCTCATTGACACTGTCCTTGCTTTTGGCATAGTAAGATGTCCCATGCATGTCTCCTTCATGCCCTGCCCTAGACTGTTAAAATCTATTTCTGCTGGTGCAGAAGGACTGGTGTGACATCACTGCTGGCATGTGAACATAAGGCGATAAGCCTCAGGGCTATCTGGGCCTTTCCTCTGGCTGACAGTCATGCTCACTAAAAACTGGCCTAAGTCACCTTTTTACTTCACAAGACACCTTGAAAATTATACTCTGGAGTTGATACGGCCCCTTTTTTTTAAGGCCTTTGGAGCTCTTTGCATGCCCAGATCTCAGGCTTTGCTTTTTGTTTTGCTCTTTCTCTTAACATGGCTACTTCATAACCATCTAGGCAGGAGCAGAAGGAAAGGGGGAGAAAGTGGAACATTTTGGAGTTGCAGGTCAGCCCTTGGAAGAATCCGGTTTGGGTTCAGGCATTCCTTTCCCCAATCCTCTCCAAACACTGGGGCCCTTCGCCCAGGGTGGATAGCTCAGCTGAGGGGGGTTCTGGGATGGACATTCGGACATCCAAGATTCAAAGAATGAATTCTCACCTACCACTCTCCACTTCTGGCTCTTCCTCCATCTCTGAGCGTGAAAGATAAGGTGAGACTTGGGGCAGGAAGCAGGGGCAGAACTTGGAGAGTTAGGCAAGAGGTGTGGGGAGAGAAGCTCAGAGCCGGAGGGAGGCTCAGGAAAGAAGTGGGGCTCACTGGTGGGTGAGGCTCAGGGATGTGGGGGCATCAGGGAGGATGGGGAAGCAGAGGGGAGGCAGTGTGGGGCAGGGTGAGGCCCAAGGGTGGAGCAAAATTACCTAATGTTCATACAGTAGCTGAGAGTTCGACTGAACAAGCTGAGAGTCCAGTGCTTTACCTAGCATGAGGAAGTGGTAGTGAAACACAGTGTTCTGAGACAGCTCAGGACTCCGATTACATCCTTGGTCATCTGCATATCAAAATGTCTGTGTCTCCAAATGGCATCAGCCCACCACAGCCCCAGCTGAGTGTAACTGAGAGAGCCAGGACACAGCCACTGATGGAGCCTGGCAAGCTTGGCTGAGAAGCATGGGCAGAACTTGGAGAGTTAGGCAAGAGGTGTGGGGCTGTGGCCCATGAGAGCCCAGCAGGCAGGCCTGGGACGTCCCAGTGGTGAATTAGCACAGGGGTGGGTCATGGGGATGTGAGGGATGCCCCCACACTTTCTAGGAAGATGGTTCTAGACTGATGAGCTCCTTTCCCCCACCTCCTGTCTTCCAAGAGCCCTCAGCCAATGTCGGAGGAAAGTTGTGACACCATGGGTGAAGTTGGCCCTATGATAGGGTCAGACCAAGCCAGTAGGGTCAGACCGAGTGTTCACAACAAACGCTCATTGAACTTTAATATTGGCTTTGAAAGTCATCTCATTCAAGAAGTAGCTGGTGACACCATCCCATCTCATGACAAGGAAGAGGGCCCTCACTTCTCCTAAGGCAGTTCAACTTTAAAATGTTCTGATGGTTAAGGACTCTTAAAATATAGATGAAATGTGTTTACTCCATGGTGCCTGACACATAGTAGGAACTCAGTCAGGGTTTGTGGAATAAATGAATGAATGGATGAACAATGTCTTTTCTTGGTAGAAGCAGGAGCTGGAGATACTCCTCCCAGTATGAGTGTCAGGAAAGTGTCCCTGGACCTTTAATTTTATCCTAAAAGCTTCCCCCATGCGTGTGGCCCCTAACTGCTTGCAGCCTCGTTGGGGGCCTTCAGACAAAGCGGACCAAGAGAAGCCCAGTCTGTCCCATCCTCCCCTAAGTGGCCTTCCCCGGAGCTTGCTTCTTCCTCACACAGCACTTGCGCTCTGTGCTGGGGGGTGGCTCTGAATGGAATTATTTCAAGACTGTGGAGAGCTGTCCTCGCTGCTCAGGAGAGGGGAAGCCTTTCATCCGGGTTAGAGTCACGGAGTGGCCTGGAGGGTCCCAAGCTGACGCTGCAGACCCTGCAGAGCAGAGGATGCCGGGGCAGCTTCATGCACACCCAGTTCTTGCTCTTCTCCCAGGGCCCAGCATGCAGTCAGCCCTGAGGGCAGCAAGGCCCTTGCCCCTTCAGAGGCCAGGTCCCCAGGCAGCCCCTGGGAGAAGCCCTCTGTCTGAAGCAACGAAGGCCCAGGGCCAGGCGGCCTTTTTAACTGTGCTGAAGAGGCTACCAAAGCGGGTAAATTCTTCCCAACGTGAACAATTCAGTGGAAACGGGCAGAGAGTACAGGCACTATATACGGCGTAAGCGTGCACACGCTTAGGTGCACAGGAGGGTCCGAAATAGCCTAACTGAACAATGTGATCGCTCAGAGATTGTGTGTGACCTTTATTTTATTTTTTAGATTTTTGCCTATCGGTATTCTGAATTTCCATAGAGTAATAAAGCTTGCAAGTCAAAAGATATTTTTAGGAGGAGAAAGAAAATGAGAGTGCACCTCAGCAAGCGCCATCCATCCCAGGGCACGTGCTTGAGAGTGTTTTCCCGAGACGCCTGGGAAGGAGCCCTGATCCAGCCACTCTGCCTTGCCAGGCTCTCTGGGGCTCACTCCGGGCATTTGGGAGCTTGCGGGACCTGGCCTGACCCTGCTGAAGTGTTACACTTTGATCATTTTAATTCCCTTGTCCGAGTCTGTGTTGGGACTGAATTTTGAGGTGAGACATTTGGGAGGTGCTTCGGTGGACATGACCATGGTCATGGGGTAGGACCTTCATGGTGGGAGTCGAGCCCTTATAAGAAGAGGGAGAGGGAAAGATTGTTTTCTTTCCATGTACACACACTGAGGAAAAGGCCATGTGAGGACACAGTGAGAAGAAAGCCTTGCAGGAACTGCCCAGGCTGGCACCCTGACCTCAGACTTCTAGACTCCAGAACTTGGGAAAATCAACTTCTGCTCCTTATGCTGCCCAGTCTGTGATGTTTTGTTAGAGCAGCCTGAGTGGAGTAAGACAACATGCACATAAATACACAGAGTGATGTGCCAAGTGCTGTAGGTGGGGTGATGATGCCAGAAAGTCCCAGATAAACCCTTACTGTTCTGCATGCTGCTCAGTGCCCTGGGGCAGGGCCTGGAACAGGAGGCCACAGGGTGCAGGGAAGGCTGCCAGAAACTGGGTGGGGATGCAGGGTGGAAGGGCAGGAGCGTCTGTGTGTGGGGCTTTGATCATTCTTATGTGGCACCAGCTACACTTTCAACGAGCACAGAAGCCATCTGGCTGGACAGATAGGTAGGTGTGGCTTAAGAGAACTCGTCTGGGTGAAATAAGGGTAAGAATAACTCAAGACTGTTGTTCTTAGGATGAAGAAGGGAACCCTCACCCTTCACTTTTCCTGGGTAGAGCCCAGCGCCAGCAGACAGTCACTGGGGTCTGAGCAGCCTCACGGCCTCACGCTCACCCCATGACAGGACCTCGCCCTCCCAGAGGGTCCGTGGGGGCTTCCTAGGTCTCAGCCCTAAATGATTTCCACCAGCAGATAATACAACAGCGACCTCTAACGACTATCTAGCACTGGGCTAAATGCTACACACTGTCTGTAACCCACACCATACTCTGCCCACCTGGGACTATTACCCCATTTTTCAGACAAGGAGACTGGGGCGTATTCACAAGGGCAGAGCCAGGATTCTGGGGCATTAGATGTAGATGCTGAGCCGTTCTCACAGTTTATCAATGTGCTGTTAGAGTTGCTGGGTCTGGACTCCAAACACTTTTGTGACAACCATGAAAGGCCTTTGCTGCGAAGATGGTGCTCACAGACGCTGGCGTTCACCCTGCTCAGCAGCTCCTCGTTGGAGTTGAGAAGTGGATCCTTGCAGAGGGTTGGATCATGGTGCACGAATCCTGTACTTCCGGCAGAGCCATGAAAACCTTCTTAGAGCCTGGGTTCTCTGCTCCACCAACACCCCCATGACCCCACCCCCTCCCAACACCAAGCCGGGAATCCCTTCATCACGCTGGCTCCCCAAACCTTGTCCCCTCCTTAAAACAGTCTTGCTAAAAGTCAGAGGAGACAGACCCTCCATGGCATCTGGAATAGACACACTTGTCAACATAAGAAGCTATGTTGCTGAAGATGAGTTATAGATTGGTTCTTAAAAGTCTGGATGCTGTTTACCTGTTGAGCATGTTCTGAAAGGCAGTGGAGAGGCCCAGGCTAGCCCATCACAGTTCTTTGTTGCTGACGTGCAGTGCCCCATAGTTGGCCTGGGTTTCTGGTTCTGGGGAGAAGAGGGCAGAGGAAGATAAGAGGTTTGTCTCTCCTGGTGCAGGCCCATGCTAGGCAAATGCTGTTTATTAGCTTCTTGTTTCTTTGGCAGCCTCTTACATCATCCGCTGCATTCTTTGTTTCCCTGGCTCTTGTCCCCAACGCTGTCTTGCACACCAGTATTTTGGAGGGCAGGGCAAGGCCCAAATATCCTGTGCTCCAAAATTATCTGCCTGCCCTCCTTGCCCATCAGAACATCGATTCCCTCAGCACCTGCATGTGGAAATTAATCCACACTGAAATGTGAGTGATTGATTGGATAGAAATCTTCCTACAGCAGTGTTTCCCAAAAAAAGGAGTTTGTAAAACAGATGATTTGGAAGTTAAACATATTTCTTCATTACTGATCCCCAGTTTCTGATATGCTGTTGGTCAGAATTCTGAAACTGTGGGGTGGGAACATCCCCTTAACCTTTAACCGACAAAGAACCCTCTTACATCTTACCTTTGGCTCCAGAATTCCACAGCAGACATAATGAAAATCTTGTCCTGAAGTTTTTGCAATTTTTTTATGTTGCTATCATTAATGTACAATTACATGAAGATTATGGTTACTAGACTCCCCCTATTATCAAGTCCCCACCACATACCCCTTTACAGTCACTATCCATCAGCGTAGTAAGATGCTATAGATTCATTACTTGTCTTCTTTGTTATACTGCCTTCCCTGGACTGCCCCTCTACATTATACATGCTAATCGTAATGACTCTTTTCCCCCCTTATCCCTCCCTTCCCACCCATCCTCCCCAGTCCCTTTCCCTTTGGTAACTGTTAGTCCATTCTTGGGTTCTGTGAGTCTGCGGCTGTTTTGTTCCTTCAGTTTTTTCTTTGTTCTTATACTCCACAGATAAGTGAAACCATTTGATACTTGTCTTTTTCGGCTTGGCTTATTTCACTGAGCATAATACCCTCTAGCTCCATCCATGTTGTTGCAAATGGTAGGATTTGTTTTCTTCCTATGGCTGAATAATATTCCATTGTGTATGTGTACCACATCTTCTTTATCCATTCGTCTATTGATGGACACTTAGGTTGCTTCCATTTCTTGGCTATTGTAAATAGTGCTGCGATAAACATAGGGGTGCATCTGTCTTTTTCAAACTGGGCTGCTGCATTCTTAGGGTAAGTTCCTAGAAATGGAATTCCTGGGTCAAATGGTATTTCTATTTTGAGTTTTTGGAGGAACCCCCATACTGCTTTCCACAATGGCTGCACTAATTTACATTCCCACCAGCAGTGTAGGAGGGTTCCCCTTTCTTTGCATCCTCGCCAACATTTGTTGTTGTTTGTCTTTTGGATGTTAGCCATCCTAACTGGTGTGAGGTGACATCTCATCGTGGTTTTAATTTGCATTTCTCTGATGATTAGCGATGTGGAGCATCTTTTCATGTACCTGTTAGCCATCTGAATTTCTTCTCTGGAGAAGTGTCTGTTCAGCCCCTCTGCCCATTTTTTAATTGGATTATTTGCTTTTTGTTTGTTGAGGTGTGTGAGCTCTTTACATAATTTGGATGTCACCCCTTATCGAATATGTCATTTATGAATACATTCTCCCATACTGTAGGATGTCTTTTTGTTCTACTGGTGGTGTCTTTTGCTGTACAGAAGAAGCTTTTTAGTTTGATATAGTCCCACTTGTTCATTTTTGCTTTTGTTTCCCTTGCCCGGGGAGGTATGTTCATGAAGAAGTCACTCATGTTTATGTCCAATAGATTTTTGCCTATGTTTTTTACTAAGAGTTTTATGGTTTCATGACTTACATTCAGGTATTTGATCCTTTTGAGTTTACTTTTGTGTATGGGGTTAGACAGTAGTCCAGTTTCATTCTCTTACATGTAGCTGTCCAGTTTTGCCAGCATCAGCTGTTGAAGAGGCTGTCATTTCCACATTGTGTATCTGTGGCTCCTTTATTGTATATTAATTGACCATATATGTTTGGGTTTATATCTGGGCTCTCTAGTCTGTTCCATTTGTCTATGGGTCTGTTCTTGTGCCAGTACCAAATTGTCTTGATTAATGTGGCTCTATACTAGAGCTTGAGGTCATGGAGCATAATTCCCCCTACTTTATTCTTCCTTCTCAGGATTGCTTTGGCTATTCACGGTCTTTTGTGGTTCCATACGAATTTTAGAACTATTTGCTCTAGTACATTGAAGAATGCTGTTGGTATTTTGATAGCGATTGCATTGAATCTGCAGACTGCTTTAGGCAGGATGGCCATTTTGACAGTATTAATTCTTCCTATCCATGAGCATGGGATGTGTTTCCATTTGTTGGTTTCTTCTTTAATTTCTCTCATGAGTGTCTTGTAGTTTTCACAGTATAAGTCTTTCACTTCCTTGGTTAGGTTTATTCCTAGGTGTTTTATTCCTTTGATGCAATTGTGAATGGAATTGTTTTCCTGATTTCTCTTTCTGGTAGTTCATCGTTAGTGTATAGGTATGCAACATATTTCTGAGTATTAATTTTGTATCCTGCAACTTTGCTGAATTCAAACATTAGATCTAGTAGATTTGGAGTGTATTTTTTTATGGTTTTTTATGTACAATATCATGTCATCTGCAAGCAGGGACAGTTTGACTTCTTCCTTGCCAATCTGGATGCCTTTTATTTCTCTGTGTTGTCTGATTGCCGTGGCTAGGACCTCCAGAAGTATGTTGAATAAAAGTGGGGAGAGTGGGCATCCTTGTCTTGTTCCTCATCTTAAAGAAAAAGCTTTCAGCTTCTTGCTGTTAAGTATAATGTTGGCTGTGGGTTTGTCATATATGGTCTTTATTATGTTGAGATACTTTCCCTCTATACCCATTTGTTGAGAGTTTTTATCATGAATGGATGTTGAATTTTGTCGAATGCTTTTTCAGCATCTATGGAGATGATCATGTGGTTTTTATCCTTCTTTTTGTTGATGTAATAGATGATGTTGATGGATTTTTGAATGTTGTACCATCCTTGCATCCCTGGGATGAATCCCATTTGATCATGATGGATGATCTTTTTGAGGTGTTTTTGAATTTGGCTTGCTAATATTTTGTTGAGTATATTTGCATCTATGTTCATCAGGGATATTGGTCTGTAATTTTCTTTTTTTTGTGGTGTCTTTGCCTGGTTTTGGTATTAGAGTGATGTTGGCCTTGTAGAATGAGTTTGGGAGTATTCCCTCATCTTCTATTTTTTGGAAAACTTTAATGAGGATGGGTATTAGGTCTTCACTAAACGTTTGATAAAATTCAGCCATGAAACCATCTGGTCCAGATGTTTTGTTCTTACGTAGTTTTTTGATTACCATTTCAATTTCTTTGCTGGTAATTGGTCTATTCAGATTTTCTATTTCTTCCTGAGTCAGGCTTGGAAGGTTGTATTTTTCTAGAAAGTTTTCCATTTCTTCTAGGTTATCCAGTTCTTAGCATATCATGTTTCATAGTATTCTCTCATAATTCTTTGTATTTCTGTGGTGTCTGTAGTGATTTTCCTTTCTCATTTCTGATTCTGTTTATGTGTGTAGACTCTCTTTTTTTCTTGATAAGTCTGGCTAGGGGTTTATCTATTTTGTTTATTTTCTTGAAGAACCAGCTCCTGTTTTCATTGATTCTTTCTATTGTTTTATTCTTCTCAATTTTAATTATTTCTTCTTTAATCTTTAGTATGACCCTCCATCTACTGAATTTGGGCCTCATTTGTTCTTCCTTTCTAGTTTCATTAATTGTGAGTTTAGACTGCTCATTTGGGATTGTTCTTCTTTCCTGAGGTAGACCTCTACTGCAATATATTTCCCTCTTAACATGGCTTTGGCTGCATCCCACAGATTTTGTGGTGTTGAATTATTGTTGTCAATTGTCTCCATATATTGCTTGATCTCTGTTTTTATTTGGTCATTGATCTATTGATTATTTAGGAGCATGTTATTATGCCTCCATGTGTTTGTGGGATTTTTCATTTTCTTTGAATAATTTATTTCTAGTTTCATACCTTTGTGATTTGAGAAGCTGGTTGGTACAATTTTAGTATTTTTGAATTTACTGAGGTTCTTTTTGTGGCCTAGTATATGATCCATTCTTGAAAATGTTCCATGAGCACTTGAGAAGAATGTGTATCCTGTTGCTTTTGGATGGAGTGTTCTGTTGGTCCATCTGCTCTAATATGCTGTTCAGTGCCTCTGTCTCTTTATTTATTTTCTGTCTGCTTGATCTGTCCTTTGGAGTGAATGGTGTGTTGAAGTCTCCTAAAATGAATGCGTTGCATTCTATTTCCCCCTTTAATTCTGTTAATATTTGTTTCACATATGTAGGTGATCCTGTGTTGGGTGCATAGATATTTATAATGGTTATATCCTCTTGTTGGACTGACCCCTTTATCATTATGTAATGTACTTCTTTGTCTCTTGTGACTTTCTTTGTTTTGAAGTCTATTTTGTCTGATACAAGTACTGCAACTCCTGATTTTTTCTCCCTATTAGTTGCATGAAATATCTTTTTCCATCCCTTTACTTTCAGTCTATGTCTTTGGGTTTGAAGTGAGTCTCTTGTAGGCAGCATATAGATGGGTCTTGGTTTTTTATCCATTCAGTGACTCTATGTCTTTTGATTGGTGCATTCAGACCCTGTACATTTAGGGTGATTATCAATGGGTATGTACTTATTGCCATTGCAGGCTTTAGATTCTTGGTTACCAAAGATTCAAGTGTAAGTTCCTTACTATCTGTCTAACTTATCTCACTTTGTATATACTACAAACACAACCTTAAGGTTCTTTATTTTTTCTTCTTCCTTCATTCTTTGTATGTTTTGAATCATATTCTGTACTCTTTGTCTAGCCCTTGGGTGACATCTATTTAACTTTAGGAATACTTCCATCCATAGGAGTCCCTCCAAAATGCACTGTAGAGGTGGTTTGTGGGAGGTAAATTCTCTCAGCTTTTGCTTACCTGAAAATTGTTTAATCTCTCCTTCAAATTTAAATGATAACCTTTCCAGGTAGAGTAGTCTTGGTTCAAGGGCCTTCTGCTTTATTGCATTAAATATATTGTCTCACTCCCTTCTGGCCTGTAAGGTTTTTGTTGAGACATCTGATAATAGCCTGATGGGTTTTCCTTGGTATGTGATCTTTTTTCTCTCTCTAGCTGCTTTTTAAAGTCTGTCTTTATCCTCGATCTTTGCCATTTTAATTATTATATGTCTTGATGTTGTCTTCCTTGGGTCCCTTGTGTTGGGGGATCTGTGCATCTCCATGGCCTGAGAGACTTTCTCCTTCCCCAGACTGGGGAAGTTTTCAGCAATTACCTCCTCAATGACACTTTCTATCCCCTTTTCTCTCTTCTTCTTCTGGTACCCGTATAATGAGAATATTGTTCCGTTTGGATTGGTCACAGAAGTCTCTCAATATTCTTTCTTTCTTAGAGATTCTTTTTTCTCTCTGTGCCTCAGCTTCTTTGTATTCCTCTTCTCTAATTTCTATTCCATTTATCGTCTCTTCTACTACATCTAATCTGCTTTTAAATCCCTCCATTGTATGTTTCATTTCAGATATGGAATTTCTTAATGATTGAATCTCCAACTTAAATTCGTTCCTGAATTCTTGAATATTTTCTGTACCTCCATAAGCATGTTTATGATTTTTATTTTGAATTCTCTTTCAGGAAGATTGGTGAGTTCAGTTTCATTTAGTCCTTTTTCTGGGTTTTGTGAGATTTTGGTCTGAACCAGGTTCTTTTGGCATTTCATATTTCTATATGGTGCCCTCTAGTGCTCAGAAGCTCCAGTCTCTGGAGCTGCTCAGCCCCTAGCGTGAGGTTGGGGGTTGTAGCGGGGTGGAGCTGGTGCCTGGGGGGAGGAAAGATCTGTTTCCTGATTCCTGTCTGCGGCGCCTGTCTCCAGTGTCAGAGCCAGTGAGCCAAGCACACAGGTGTAACCCTCTGTGCTTTGCATCTCTAGCTGTTGTAGGCGGGGCCTCCCTCTGGCTGGCCTGATGCCAGCACAGTGACTGCCAGTTAGCAAACTGGTGCTGGCAGGCTAGGAGGAAGGTACAGCAGGCTGTGTGTCACAGTGGAGGGCCTCGCAACTGACCAGCCAGCCAGGGGGATGGGGCACCTGAAGCTCCTCAAAGTTCCCAACCAACTGGGCAGAGCATGCCCAGGCAACCTTGTCCAGCTCTCCCTTCTCCCATGCAGCAAGCTCTGTGCAAACCCTGCCCCTTCAGGAGTCCTCTCGCTGCTAGGAAGCCTCTCAGACTGCCCGCCCCTCCTCTGACACAGAGTGGCCAATGTGGATCCCGTCTTCCACAAACGGCCAGAATGTCAGTCTCCCAGGCCCTCCTCCTGTCCCAGCTCCCCATCCGCCAGAGCACCACACAGTGTAGGTTTCTGCTCTCAAAGCAGATCTCCAGGGCTGGGTGTTCATTAGTCCCAGGCTTCCACCCCCTCCTTGCTCCGTTTCTCTTCCTCCTGCCAGTGAGCTGGGGTGGGAGAAGGGCCTGGGTCCCCCCAGATCAAGGCTTTCGTATGTTATCCTGTTTCATGAGGTCTGCTCTGTACATGAGGTCTGTATGCAATCTGGTGCAGCCTTCTTTCCTGTTGCTGTTTTAGGGTTAGTTGTATTAATTAACTGTATTTTCATACTATTTGTGGTTTTGGGAGGAGTTCTCTGTCTCACCTCTCACACTGCCATCTTGAATCTCTAACAAGTTTTGCATTTTTAAAATAGGTCTTTGACTCTCATAAACTGCTAACTGTTGGAATTTCTGACTGTGTAACAAAGTGAAGAGGAAGTTCCCTGGTGCGTGCGTGCATGTGTGTGTGTGTGTGTGTGTGTGTGTGTGTGTAACAAGGGAACAGTGGCAGGCAGATCCACATGGTGATGACTCCAAATTCTCCACCCAGACATCCAGCTCAGTTCAGACCAACATATCCAGCTGCCCATGGGACTTCCCCTTGTATGTCTCTGACACTTCAGACCAACAGGCCTAAAGGGGAAATCACTATATTCCCTCACATCAGCACATGTAAGTATTGTCCACTCTGTTGCCAAAGTCAAAAACTTCAGAATCATTATCAACACCTCCTTTTCCCTTGAGCCATGCACCCCCCACCCAGTCCTAAAGATTCTACTGCTCAGCTCCTTTCAAGGCGGGTCCCTGCCATGCTGCCATGGAGGACTTCACACTTCCCTCCTGACTGACCGGCAGTCTCATCTGCTCTGGACAATGGCAGTGAGAACTGGGTGCCTGCCTCTGGGTGGCTGTGAAGAATAAATACGTACAAATACAGAACAACAATCTCCTTTCTCCTCTACTGAATACCCACCTATTCAGTAAACATTTATTGCATGTGTGCATCATTATTTCCAGATCAGTTCTTGGTGCTCATTCACAGAGTGGTTTCTGGTCTAGTAGATGGAACACGTTAAAATTCACCGAGATAACATGTCCCAGGTGCAGAAGTAAACATGTATATGGGAACCATGGGAGGGAGACATAAGGGAGGAAGCAAGTGGCCAACTCAGTCCAAGGGAACTGGAAAAGAGTTCATGGAGGAAAGATGGGGACGAAGGGGTCATATTTGCTAAGCAGTTGACAGATTTTTCTCTTGCAGAAAAGCCCATTCAACATGGGCTCCAAAGAAGCAAGAAGTCAGAACTGCTGGGTCACCCCCAACTCAGCTTCCTGCCTCTACCATCTCTACCTCCTCATCTCTGTCACCATCTCTACCTACTTCAGGGCCAACTCTACTGTCTGGAGTCACTGAGGGTTTGACATTCCTGCTGACTCACTGGGGTGGCATGCTTATACTTTTGGTAACCCTTTATTGAACAATGATATTTAGCTTCCCTTGGTTTGAAGGACTTCTCAGGGGCCTGGGGAAGAGTGGATTCTTCCAAGTGGCATTTGCATTTGCTTCTGCCAGGTGCCACAGGGTAGGACCAGCCAGGAAACATTTGCCTAGGATTTTCTTGACCATGGGGTAGTGTAAATACAAATCTAGAACCTGTGTGAAAAGAGACCTATGATTCAAGATTTTAGGGGAGACTATTTCCCCCTTCACCTTGAGCAGAGGCCTGAGACAGACTGAGTGGTTTGCTGGTAGTCATTTTTTCCCCCTAGATTCCAGTAGCCTTTAAGTGTTCCTTGTCACACATAGGGTCCCAGCTCCGTTGCCCCGACCTTGTAAAGGCCAAAGACGTTACCTCCTGTCCCTCCACGTGGCCTTTGAGATCCAGTCTCTGCTTTTCTTGAATAGCCGACTCTCCGGGGTAGCTGTGGTCTCCATTTTGGTTTTGGTCTTTTGTGGAGTTTTCTTGCTTTCTTGAGAGTTTGTCTATTATTTTAAACAAGTATTTGCTTTGTGATGGGAAGCTGTTTCAGTGTATGTAATTCTGCCATACTGCTGGAAGTGGAGGCTTCCTTCTGAAGAACAAACAAATAAATAAACCAACCTAACCCTTGATCTTGGACTTCTGGCCTCCAGAACTGTGAGAAAACAAATGTTTGCTGTTTGAGTCCCCATCCCCAACCCCCGAACCCCGCCTCCCTCAAGGCCTCCACCCCTGCCTGTGGTACTTCGCTGTGGCCAACGACACCGTAGCCATCCAGCAGCTTCAACAATTACTAACATTCGGCTGTCTAGTTTTATACCATCACCTCCCCAACATTCACTTCTTAATTTTTGGCTTGATTACTATTTTAAAGCAAACCCCTGACATCGTATCATTTTACCTGTAATTACCGCATTGTCTAACAGGCAAGAACCTTTTAAACAAAGCCCCAGATTCCACATGGCTTTTGACGAAGAATTCCATTCCAGGGATTTATCCCAGGGGCACTTGCACGTGTGCCCACTCGGCCTTTGGGGAGGGAATGGCACCGGTGTTTGGGCTTGCTGATGAGGTGCCCCCATCGTCAGCCACCTTCTAACAGTCCAGGCTTCTGCCGCTCTGTGCATCTCGCTGTCCCCTCCCACACCTGCAGCTATCTACGGAAGCCCCTGCTGTCCACCCAGTCCCCTGCACTGGCGCTGTGCCATCTGCCCCAATCCTGTTTCTGTGCAGCGATGGCGCCTCTGGTGTTCTGCAGTCTCCCTACTTCCCTGGGGGCCTCAGCAGCAATGCTCCCAGCTCTGCCTCGAAGTCAAAAGTGGGGCTCGAAGGCCCTCAGTGTCCCCTGCTCATGGTTCTCCTCCCTCTTTTCCCACACTTGGCAGACTTGGAGTGCTTCCTCTTACTTCCCTGTCTTGTGGGGAAGAGAATTCCCCGTGTTTCCTTCCCCAGTGGCCTGAGTCTTACCCCCTTGCCTAAGGTCAAAACTGCAGAAGCAGACAGGCTAAAGGTTAACCCAAGGGGGCAGAATGGCTGTCCGGACAGATGATTTCTGAGGCAAAGAAAAATGCCTAGCTTTATAATTCCAAACGGTAGTCCCATTACAAACTTCTACATTTGAATTTTCTATTGCATGTGAATATCACTAAAAAAAAAAAATCAGAAAAAAATGTCAGGTAAAAGACCAGCTTTAGAACTCTTTGCAATTTGGTTTGCTATAGAAAAATTCTGTATCTTAAGCCAACTTATTTGATGCTACTAAATTACTACATGCTTGCTTCTTTTCGATCCAGAGGAATTTATTGTTTTTATTATTATTTTGTGTATGTGAACCTGGTTTGCCTAAATCAATCAAACAAAAGAAAACAATTATTTTTCAAGGCTGGGGGAATGGGAGATTGGTGACGTATGGCATCTCTGATATCAGACCAACTGCTTCATTGCGGGGGGTGCATAGGGCTCACAGCAGTCCACACGAGGCTGTTTAAGAAGCCCGGACCCCACGTGACCCAGTGTGTCCTGAGCAGAGGCTGGCTCAAGTCCCTTGTCAGTCCCCAGCATGGCCCAGGATCTGGTGCAGCACGATGCCAGGTAAATGTCTGGGAACTCTGGTGAAACACAACCAGCTCTTTTCCTCTCTCCCAAAGACAACAGTACTTATGAAGCAGAACAGAATCCCACTTCCCTAGAATTGGGTTCCAGGGTCAGCCAGCCGGTTGGATGGGAGCGGGTGGGGACAGACACAGCCCCTTTGGGCAGTGTGGAGAGGCCACTCGCTCCAGCAACAAAGGCAGCAGAGACCACTCAGCTCAGATCTGGGTCCCTCCAAGAGAAGTAGGTCTAACGCAGAGGCAGGTGCCCAGCTGCCATGACATTTGACGTTAACTCAGTGAATAAGGAGGAGGTGAAGTGCTAAGAGACAGGAGAGGGATAAAGACATTTTCCTCCAGTAACTTCAGAATTGCTGGGACTTTGGTAACTGACTTCAGCAAAGACAAAAGAATGCATATGCTAGGGAGAAGGAGGCCGTCCCCAGTTTTTGTCCTTCCCCGCTCCTTCAACATTTTTGGGAAAGGCATCGCATGAACAGTGAAGCAGCAAGAGAGGGGAAATAAGTGACTTCAGCCCACTATTAGTTTTTCAAACAACACCTGCCTGTGCAGCTGGCCACGTGCCCATAACATTCATTTGTATGTGCACATTTATAATCATTTCCATTTTTTAGGTCTCTGAAGTTTATATTTTAAATTATAATTCATTTTATTCATATGAATGAATATGTAAATACATTTTTCTTTCTTTTTAGCCATGCCTCCTACCAGCCAAATACCTGGTGAGGAATACAGCCCTCCTATTTTCATCCTCCTAAGGATGGTCTTTCCAGGAATAAAGCGTGGCCTGAGCCATCCAGGGCCCTAAGCGACTGAGGAGGGGAGGAGTCACTCTCCCAGATCTAAGGAGAATTTAGGACTTGGGGGATAGACTTCTCCCTAGAAGCTGCAGAGAGAATCCCTCATAGTCCAGCTTTTCCTGAGATGAATTGTTGGCTAGAGTGACTGAGCCACTGTAAGTTAGTAAAACACTAAAATGTTTTAAAATCAGGATCAAAAGTGTCAGGGTCCCTGTGCAGCCATTAAATGAAGTTGTAAAATATTAGAGAGTGACATGGGAAGTCTTCATTATATATTTACAATGTATATACATTGTACAATGTGTGTGTGTGTGTGTATATATATATGTTACTTTTTACTTTGAAATAGAGTCTCACAGGATGTTGTACAGAAAATACAGAAGTCCCTCACACCCTTCATCCAGTTTCCATGAATGATTACGTCTTCTGTAATTACCATATAAATATCCAAACCCGGAGATTAGCAGTAGTACAGTGGGTGTGTATAGTTCAGGGTGTGGGGTGTTTAGACACATGTAGCCACCACCACAGTCAAGACACAGAATTAACCACTCCCTCACTGCAAAGATCTTCCTTCTGGTCACACCCAGCCTCCTCCCACCATCCATGCCACCTGGCAACAACCACTGATCTGTTTTCCACCTTTCTATGTTTGTCATCTCAAGAATGTTGTACAAATGGAATCATACCGTGTATGACCTTTTAATATTGGCTTTTTTTGCTCAGTTTAATGCCCCTCTGAGCCATCCCAATGGTTGCCTGTATCAAGTTCATTTCATTTTACTGCTGAGGAGTTTCTGTGGCATGGAGGTATCATTTGTTTAACCATTCACATCATAAGGAACATTTTGGTTGTTTCCAATTTTTGGGTATTACAAATAAAGCTGCTATAAATAGTTGTGTATAGGTTTTTGGATAGATATAAATTTTTATTTCTCTAGGATAAATGCCCAGGAGTGTAATGGCTGGGTCATATGTTAAGCGTATATTTAGTTTTAAGAAACTGTCAAACTCTTTTTTAGAGTGGATGTACCATTTCACATTCCCACCAGTATGAGAAATCCACTTTCTCCACATCTCCACCACCACTTGGTATTGTCATTATTTTGTATTGTAGCTATTCTAATAAGTAGGTAGTGATATCTCAGTGTGGTCTTAACTTTGCATGTCCTTAATGGCTGGTAATGTTGAACACCACTTTTTCACATAGTTATTTGCTACTCATATATCCTCTTCAGTGTAATGTCTCTTCATGTCTTTTGTCTGTTTTCCAACTGAATTTTATATAATAAAGTTCTTTATCAGATACGTAGTTTGAAAATATTTTCTTCTAGTCTATCGCCTGATTTTCTATCCTCTTTTGCAGAACAACAGTTTTTAATTTTGATAAAGTCTAGCTTACCATTAAAAAAAACTTTTTATTGATCATGCTTTTCGTGTCATGTTCTAAGAACTCTTCACCAATTCCTACCTAGGTCCTGAAGATTTTTTCCTGTTATCTTCTATTTAGAGTTCTGTATTTTAATCTATGATCCATTTTGAATTACTTTTTGCATAAGATGTGAAATGAGGTCGAGGTTCTTTTTTTTTTGGCTTATGGACGTCCAATTGCTCCTGCAACATTTGTTGAAAGGACTGTCCTTCACTGATTGGCTCTTGTACTCTTGTAAAAAAAACAGTCAGTTATGTTTGTGTGGATTCTCTATTCTATTTCATTGATCTGTATTTCTTTTTTATTTTATTTTTTAATATAATTTATTTTATTATCATTAGTCTACAATTACATGTGCAATATTACGGTTATTAAACTACCCCTTCATCAGGTCCCCCCCACCAACCCCATTACAGTCACTGTCCATCAGCATAGTGAGATGTTATAGAATCACTACTTGTCTTCTCTGAGTTGTACTGCCCTCCCCGTGCCCCCCCAACATTACATCTGCTAATCGTAATGCCCCTTTTTCCCTCTTATCCCTCCCTTCCCGCCCATTTTCCCCAGTCCCTTTCCCCTTGGTAACTATTAGTCCGTTCTTGGGTTCTGTGAGTCTGCTGCTGTTTTGTTCCTTCACTTTCTTTCTTTGTTCTTATACTCCACATATGAGTGAAATCATTTGATACTTGTCTTTTTCGGTTTGGCTTATTTCACTGAGCATAATACCCTCTAGCTCCATCCATGTTGTTGCAAATGGTAGGATTTGTTTTCTTCTTATGGCTGAATAATATTCCATTGTGTATATGTACCACCTCTTTATCCATTCATCTACTGATGGACACTTAGGTTGCTTCCATTTCTTGGCTATTGTAAATAGTGCTGCAATAAACATAGGGTGCATCTGTCCTTTTCAAATTGGGCTGCTGCATTCTTAGGGTAAATTCCTAGGAGTGGAATTCCTGGGTCAAATGGTATTTCTATTTTGAGTTTTTTGAGGAACCTCCATACTGCTTTCCACAATGGTTGAACTAATTTGCAGTCCCACCAGCAGTGTAGGAGGGTTCCCTTTTCTCCACATCCTCGCCAACATTTGTTTTTGTTTGTGTTTTGGATGTTGGCCATCCTCACTGGTGTGAGGTGATATCTCATTGTGGTTTTAATCTGCATTTCTCTGATGATTAACGATGTGGAGCATCTTTTCATGTGCCTGTTGGCCATCTGAATTTCTTCTTTAGAGAAGTGTCTATTCATGTCCTCTGCCCATTTCTTAATTGGATTATTTGCTTTCTGTTTGTTAAGGTGCATGAGTTCTTTATATATTTTGGATGTCAACCCTTTATCAGATATGTTTTTTATGAATATATTCTCCCATACTGTAGGATGTCTTTTTGTTCTACTGATGGTGTCCTTTGCTGCACAGAAGCTTTTCAGCTTGATATAGTCCCACTTGTTCATTCTTGCTTTTGTTTCCCTTGCCCGGGTGATCTGTATTTCTATACTTCCAAACTACCACACAGCGTTGATTCCTGCAGCTACATAAGTTTTGAAATCTGTAGAGTGATTCCTCTCACTTCTTTTTCAAAATTGTTTTTAGCTACCTGAGGTCTTTTGCCTTTCCGTATAAATTTTAGAATAACCTTGTGTCTTATCTACAAAACGTTCTGCTGCAATTATGATAAAACTATATATCAATGTGGGGAAAACTGACCTTCATTATGTTGAGTCCTTCAATCCATAAGCTGGAATACACCCCATTTATTTAGATCTTTTTTTTTCTTTAATCAGTGTTAGTTAGCTTTTAGTATACAAGCCCTGTGTTTTGTGACATTTACACCTAAATTTTTTAGCAATTGTAAATGGTATTGTATTTTTAATTTTAGTGTCCACATGTACATTGCTATTATATAGAAATGCAGCTGGCTTTTTGTGCAGATTTTTGTTTGATTTTTTTATGTGATCCTATGATCTTGCTGAACTCACTTTTTAGTTCTAGTAGGTTTTTTTTTTTTACGATTCCTTAGGATTTTTCTGCATAGACCATTATGTCAATGGCAAGTAAGTTTTATTTCTTCCTTTCCAATCTGTATGTATTTTCTTTTTCTTTTTTTTAGTCTGTTGCACTGGTTAGAACTTCCAATACCAGTTGAGTGACATTGGATGGTAGGCATCATTGCCCTGCTCCCTGTCTTGGGGGAAAACAATCTTTCACCACAAAGTATGATTTTAGTTGTAGGGGTCTTTTTTTTGCAGACATTCTTTATCAGTTTAAGGAAGTTCTCCTCTATTCCTTTTGTAGAGTTTTTATCTTAAACGGGTGTTGAATTCTGTCAAATGCTTTTTTCTGCATCTACTGATATGCTCATGTGATTTTTCTATTTCAGCCTGAATTACATTGTGTGATTTTCTAATATTATATAGGTCTTGTATCCCTAAACAAATTTCACTTTTTTGTGGTATGTAATTATTATTATCTATTGCTGCATTCTATTTACTAACATTTTAAAAGAATTTTTGCATCTGTATTCATGAGGAATGTAGGCTTGGTTTTTCGTTTTTTTTATTTTGGTACTCTATCTGATTTTGTTATCAGGGTAATAACTGGCTTCCTAGAATGAATTGGGAAGGGTTTCCTCTTCTATTTTTAGTAGAGATTTTACAGATTTTAGTCCTAATTCTTCTTTACTATTTGGTAGAATTCTCCATTGGAAACATCTGAGCCTGGAGATTTTTCAGAAGGCTTAAAAATTTCACTTCCATCATAGTTACGGGGTTATTCAAATGATCTGCTTAATTCTGGGCTGAATGTGCTAGTTGTGCCTTTCAAGGAAGTGGCCCATTTCATCAACATTTTCAAATTCATGTGTAGATTTTTTTATAGTAGCCTTGTTATCCTTTTGATGTCTGTAGGATCTGTTATCCTTTTGATGTCTGTTTCAATCCTGGTATTAGTAATTTCTTTTCTCTCTGTCAATTTTACTGGGCTTTTAAAATAACCAGCTTTTTGTTTCACAGATTCTACTCTATTCTTTTTATTTTCAAATTTAGTGATTATACTCTTAATGTTTTCCTTCTTCCTGCTTACTTTGGTTTTATTTTGATGTTCTCTACTTTCTTGAGATAGAAGCTTAGGTTATTATTGATTTGAGACTTCT